>APFE031057442.1:244171-257963 GCA_000404065.3 Pinus taeda | reverse complement strand
TGTGTGTTTTTTCTAAAATTGATATTAAAATAAATTAACTAACATAGATATTAGAATGGTTTATTTACATATCCAATTGAAATATGAAAATATAAATAATATCAACTTTATTTGTTTTTTTTTTGTTTTAATTACTTTATAATAATTTTAAAGTTGATATAAAAGTATCTTATTTCACTATATCTCATTTGTATTGGGTTATAATATTAACAACCAATAAAGTAAACAAAGTTGGAGCGAGGCTACATTTTATAATACTTTTAAGTAAAATTAACCAAATATGTATATATATAGCTGGCATTATTGACGCCATAACATTTCATTTTTATTTTAAAAGGGCCGTGTGCCAACTCATGTTGATTGTGCAGACCAAAAATACACATCCCCTCCACACTGGTTGTAGATGAGCCTCTCAAACTCAGTTAATAAAAACAAATATTGTTTAATTTCTATAAATATAAATAATTTTAATATTAAACATTAATATATGAAAATATATTTTTAAAATATAAATTTTGTTAAATATCTAATTTTCATATACATAATAATTTTTGAAACAAATACTTTATTTATGTGAGACTAAGGAATGACTCTCGAATCTATGTGTGCATTAATATAAGCATGAATATATAACAAGAAGAGGTATGACCTTTGAGATTCATATTCCATGGTCACTTCCTATTCTAAATCTCAATTTACATATTTACAAAATTCTCACCCATCCCTAATGATTTAGTGTCTAACATTCCCCCCTTAATCTAAAGGGTTGTTTGTGAGTCCAAGCATCATTTTGAATCTTTCAAACTTTTCTAGACCATGTGCTTTGGTGAAGATGTCTGCAATATGCTCATTTGTGGAACAATGTCATAGATGAATAGTCTTGGCCTCTACATGATATCAAATCAAATGATACTTTGTGTTGATATGTTTAGTTCAATCATGGAATTTGGGATTGTTGGGCAACTTAATTCCGAAAGTATTGTCGATTAAAAGGAGAGTATAGTTCACTTGATTTTCCTACAAGTATTCAAGAATTTTATTAAGCCACACAAACTCCTTGGTTGCTTTTGCAATACCACATATTATGCCTCTATTATGCAATCTATTGGAACTAATTGTTTGTGTGACCTCTAGGAGATAGCTCATGATCTAATATTCATAGCATAACATGAAGTAGAAACTCCATTCTCTTTATCTCCACCAAAGTCTGAATTAGAATATCTAATCAAGGTGAAGTCATCTACTTATGAATGGTTGAGACCAAAGCATTGAGTTCCTTTCAAGTACTTTAGAACTCTTTTTGCAGCAAACCAATGTCCTTCACAAGGATTTTGCATATACTTGGAAATGATTCCAACAAAAAATGAAATGTCTAGTCTGGCAGTGGTGAGGTAAATAAGCCTTCCCACAAGTTCTCTATTCTTAGTTGCATCCTCAACTTCATCTCCTTCTTTAGATGTGAGCTTTAGATTTTGTTCCATGGGAATGGACAAAGGATTGCATTCAACCATGCCAAATTTGTTCAATAATTATCCAATGTACTTCTTTTGAAAGAGGAATATATAACTTGGATGTTGGGTCACTCCAATTCCCAAGTGGTAGTGAGGGTGTCCCAAATATGTCATATCGATTCCTTTCTTCAACTCTTTCTTTATGGATTCATAGTTTTCATTATTCCCTGTTATCAAATATCATCTACATATACCACAAAATAAACAATAATTTTTTCGAATTTCTTAACAATTACAATTGCATCATCTATATTAAAGTTTTTGAAATTTAATTTCATAATATGCTCAGTCAATTTTTCATACTAGGCTTATGGTTCTTGTTTTAGACCATATAAGGATTTGATGAGTTTGCATATTTTATGTTCTTGTCACCTTAGAACAAAGCCTTATGGTTGAGACATGTAGAAATTTTATTTCAAGTCTCCATTCAAGAAAGAAATCTTCACATCCATCTGATGGACTTTCCATCCATTCTTAGATGCTAAGGAAAAGAGAATCTAGATAGTGGTCCATATTGTTGTAGGGTAAAAGGTTACTTCATAATCAACACCTTCTTTCTCTTCAAATTCTTTTTCGAGGAGCCTTGATTTGTGCTTGTCAAGTGAGCCATCTGATTTATACTTGTTCTTGTAGACCCATTTAGAGTCAATTTCTTTGGTCTCAAATGGAAGGTCCACCAACTTCCATGTTCTATTCTTTATGAGAGAATCATTCTCCCATAATGATCCTTTACATTAATTATCAGAAACAACTTCTTTAAATTAAGTTGGTTCACAATTAGTAGACAAATTGAATTCAAAATCATATGAGACATCCATATCATCAGGAGAATCAAAATCATCTACATCACCTCCATTTTTTCTAGTGGAACTTTTAGTTCTTGTCTTTTTTACCTCATCAGGGTGAACACTTTCAGGTGTTTCAGTTAGCCATTTTGGGGGACCTTTGTGAGATGGTATAGGTTGTTTTGTTCATTGATATATTCTTACAATCTTCTCAATCACATCACTTAAAATGTCTTCCTAATTTTAGGGGGTGGTAAGAACTTCATGAGGGGGAGATAATGCTTTAGAAGAAGATCCCATAATTAGTCCAAGATAAGAATCCCCCCTTCAAGATGTGGAATCTCATTATCAATCCATGATAAGTTTTTGCATGACTTAATATATCCAAATAATTAAGATGCCGCTCAATAATATTATCAGTCTTGGAATATTAAAGAAAAATCACATATGTAGACAATATAAACTTTTTATTTACCTTGTTGTAAAGAAAATATGCTTTGGTGGTATCTAAATTTCCTAATAAGATGAAATTTTGACTCCTTTCATCAATTTTTCTTCTTTATTCCTTAGGAATCAAGGCATAACAAGTGCAACTAAAAACCATACAACATTTCATAAGGAGCCTTGTTTTCTATAACAAGAGATGGACATCTATTCTTTTATATATACCACACATGTAATTGCATCAACCCAGAACATTAGCTTTACATTTTTGAAGAACATCATTGATTGAACCATATTTAAGATAGTCTTATTGATTCTTTCAACTACACCAATTTGTTAAGGATTATAAGGAACAATCTTATGTTGAATCATATGTTGGTGAATATAGTTTTCAAATTTAGTAGAAGTATATTCTTTTCCATTATAAGTATGAAGAGAGCCAATATGTGACTATGCATATTTTTTAATCCATGCATGAAAATTTATGAAAGGTTCAAGCTTATGTTTTACTTTTCAACAAATATACCCAAAACATCTAGGTGTAATTATAAAAAAATAAAAAATAAAAGTCATCATATAGTGAATAAGTGAAATATTTCTACGTGCTATAGAAGAAGAATAATGAAATGGTTGTTTGTTATGCTTTCCTAGGATACAAGCATCACATTGCTTCAATTTCTTTGGAATAAAGGGAAAACAAAAGACCATTTATTTTCAACAAATGAAGATTGTCATAATTAAGATGTCCAAATATTGCATGCCATAGAATATGGGATGGAAATGTGCCTTCATTGAGAACAATTTTTTGCACGAGCATACGTTCCTTGAAGCTTCAACAATCTTTCTCCTCTATTCTAGTCATGACAACTGTGTTGTCAGTGGCTTTTTTTATCTCAACTTTTTTTGTCAAACATATCAATGGAGTGTCCTTGCTAGAAAATGTGAACATGGGAAAACAAGTTTCTCCATAGTTCTATAAGTTACAGTACATCATGTAGAAGAAATTCAGGATGTCCAAGTAAGTTTAAGCTTGATGGTGCCAAGTCTTGATAGCTTGAGACTTGACTTGTTTACAAAGTAAATTGCTCCATCTACATTGTCACTAAGGTATTCAAAGAAGACTTTCTAAAAGGTCATATGGTAGGTTGCACATATATCAAGTAGCCATGTATATTTCCAAGAATCAAATGAAGTATGAAACAAATCTTCAATTACTCCAATATTGCAATGGGAAACAATGTAATGAGTAGATTCAGGTGCTTTACCTTTCACTACATCTCGTTTTTTCCTTTGTATTCTTTATGTTCTTGATTGATTCTTTCCCAAGGGATTCTACACATGGATGCATCATGTCCATTTATATCACATCAAATGCAGTGTAGATCAACCCTTTTTCCTTGATGGTGTTTACCCCCCTGCCTCTATGACTCTTTCTTCCACATACTCTTTTACGACCTCTTCCTTTAGGAGAATCTCATGACCAATTCTTCTCTTTTGTGCAAGGAATAATGATTTTCAATGGATTGAGAAGCTATATTCCTTTTCAAAAAATCCTTCTCCTAACCTAGAAACTTCTCCATAAGAGTATCAAAAATAATGTCCTTGCCATTGGGCACTAGCTTGTAAGGATTCAAGCTGGTGGGAGTATGTAGGATAAAGGACCTTGATAAAGACTGTGAGAGGAATGTCCATTTTAAATCCAATGGTTTCTACATCATGCATTATGCCTCATTAAAGATGAGGGTGTGCTTTAGCTTTTTGTACCATTATTAGTAGTTTTCCTTGCCAGTCAACACTACGTTGATAATCGAGATGAGAGAATGCATCTTCAACAAAGCTCTGAGCAAAATTTCTGCAACTCCACTCTGGTTGTCTTGATGTTTCAGGTTATAAGAAGAAAAAAAATACTTATTGTTGCATAAATGTAGCTCATAACACAATCTATAAAAACACCATTTAAAATTACACAATACCATAGATCTTTCAAGACTTGGTTGACTACCAACAACAATTTACATCATGTAAACCTTTTAAATATCAAAATTATTTTTTCACAAAAATACATCAATGTTAACTGCATTTATGTCAAATAAGGAAGTTAGCTTGGTAGTGGTTTTTTATCATCATCATTTGGCCACCTCGAAGGAGATTTACAACAAATTGAAATGACAGGGTAGAAAAAAAAACATGCAAGGGTTTCTTGGTCAACCATTGATTCAAAGCGGCCCTTAGAAGACTTTAGTAGGATAAAAAGTCCTAGATGTTATGCTTAGGTAGTTGGTTTGACATCAAATATCATACCTCCTTTGAAGCAATACCTCAAACCAAGATAAAAATTATATGCTTCCTCGTTGTCCTCTTTCAGACTTCCACGTTACACTAGAAGGCCACTATTTGCACCAGAAGGCCATAGTGCATTCCATTTTGTAAACACAAAACCCAAATGGCCTTTGGATCCTGATCATCACTAGAAAATCAAATATTTAATATCTTAATACAAGCACAAGCATAAGCCATTGATCAAACCTATCTCTAGTATCAACAATCCTCCACTTCATGCAAATAAAATATCAAGCAAATAATGTTACAAATTCTCCTTATTATAAAGAAGTAGAAGGAATTGATGTGTCAAGAAAAGAGGGATAAATGATATAGCAATTTAGATAAAATGATTGTGAGTGAACATATTTGTAACGAGTTGCATTAGAAGAATTAAGCATATCTTAAGGAGAATTAGGTATGCATGGATGACTCGTTTTTAGTTAAGTGGATAGGACTCAAGGAATACATGAAGGAAATAACTAATGATAGACAAGAAGAGGAAATGCTCAAACACACCCAGATCAAGTTTTGATGAGTACACTAGAGATGAAAGATGAAGGTAAGACATTGCACGTTGCATGTTGATACCATTTCACTCATGAATCATAGCAAAGAACCCAAGTTAGGAGACAGTGAAACAATCACAGAAGTAGGGAATAAACTAGAGTTATAAACAAAGAACATCAAGGTTTTAGACACAAGCAGTGGAGCATTAGAGAAAACTAAGGAGTGGAAAAAGATAGGTAGATATGTCTACAAATTGAGTAGGGGGTTACAAGGAGAGGCCAAAAAATCCTAAGTTTGGGACCTATGGCTTTGATACCATGTTAGGCCAAGAAATGAGTGCCGAATCTGTGTTTGAATTAATGTAACCACGATTATATAACAAGAGGAGGTGTGACCTTTGGGATTCATATTTCAATGTCTCTTCTTATTATAACTCTTAATTTACATATTTACAAAATTCTCACACAAACTACAAGGATTAGATGTCTAACGATTTATAGAATATAGTATATAACATTTAATATAATTTTTTTATTGAATTTTTTTTCCAGAATTACATTAAAATTGCAAAATTATTTTATTTTACATAAAAATGACCTTTTTTGCAAAATATTTGATAAATAAAGGTATATGTAATTAAAAACAATTAAAAATTATGACTATGAAGTATTAGATATACATTACAATTAAAAAAACCAAAATGCTTCCTACATTAGGAAAGGAGATTTCGAAGATGCCATGTTATCTTGTAATAAGTTTCCAATGTCGAATAAGCTCAGTAATTATCTGATTGCTATTTTGTTTATGACATAAAATAACATGCGAGAATTTCGACTCAGTTTATTACTTACTTGATGTACATTAACTATAGATATCACATTATATTTTTAATTAACACAGTCGGAAAAGCGAAATTCTTTGAGTTAGTTGGGAATCATTGATATTCTATAACTTACCTAATAGTTATTAAATGATGATTATAATTAAAAGTGATGAAATATTTGTTAAATTTGAATGGATTTTGAGTGAAAATTTGTTTTCCCAACTGCATAAGTTTAAGTTTATGGACCAGAGTTAAGTTACATCTATTCGGGTAATCATGGAAAACACCTTAATGGAGGCTAGTGTTTCAATATCGATCAACCAAGTTAGGGTTCCTATAACTCCTTAGCCCATGTTTGTCTTCAGCTTCTTGCGGCTAGAGCCTTTGGTAGCCTGTCTATTATGTCTAGAGATTAGAATTGATATATTGTATTTCCTTTGAGGTTCTTGTTGTAGTTATTGTTTTGATAAACGTTGTGTACAAGGTTTTTGGTTCTCATGGACAAGAAACTAACCAATGTGCTCGCGTTTCTAGAACACATGGCCTAACCTTAGGAGAGATCCTAGTGATCCCATTCCATGTTTCCCGGTCTCAAAATGGTTTACCTACAAACTAGGGTTTATCCTCCCATTTTGTTATTGAGTGAATTTTTTTTAGGACTCTTCATGAGATACTTCAGTGCCAATGGGATTGTTGGGTTTTCCTATCCAGAATGTCAGTCTGGAGCATTCTACCCTGGATTTTTCACAGGAAGCTAGAGAAGGAGGAGAAGGGACTATTTGAAAGTGTGTGGGAGAGGGATAAAAAGGAATGTGCCTAGAAATCTTGTAAATTTGAAAGTGTGTGGGAGAGGGATAAAAAGAAATGTGCCTAGAAATCTTGTAAGGCCCTCGTTTCCATGAAATAATTAACCCTCAAGTTAGATGTAAGCATGGACAAAGTTGAATTCTTGTCCAATAGATCTCTTGTGGGTAAATTTTGTTTCATATATAAGACCCATGCATAGATACTTTCCTGGGTAAAGGTACCTTGGAAACCTTTGGTGGGCTACACACCGATTGTGGATATCCTGGTAAATAAATGTATATATTTCCATTTCTTGTCTGAGACTGACATGGACTTGATCCTCAGACAACTTTGGGTCATATGAAGAGGATATTTGTGGCTCCAATGATGGAACCCAACATTATGTCTCAGGACTGAGCAACAAAAGCATAAAAATATCTGGCTAATGTTTCTCGGTTTCCCATTAGAGCTCTGGTCTAAATAGGTTCTCATTAATCATTGCAAACACTCTTGGTAGGTTTTTTTTTTCTTTACAAAGCATCCTTGCTAGTAGCAGACAAGAGAATGGCATGGGTGATGGTGGACATGGATGTATCATAGGGGCTTCCTCGGACTCCCAAAATTATGCAGGGAGAGAAATTCATCCTTCAACCCCTTGATTACTGGAAAACTCCATTTATATGTTAGAATTGTGGAGAAGTGGGTCATCTAGTTGGCTATTATGTGGCTCCTTATTTTTAGGGTTATGGGTATCAAAATATCCACAAAGCTCTAGATGGTCCTTTCACTCTGTTGGTGCCTTAAAATCCCTCTTCTCTTCCCTAAGCAGTTGTTGACGCTTGATGGTTGATCTCCATATCTTTCGAGGTTGTGAATGTGTTTGACAACTATTTTGTAGTATTTCATAAATGGAGTCCATTTTTTTTGGCAAAGTAGAAACCATTAATCTCCAAAATGATGCCATAGGAAATTTACACCTTCTCTAGTTTCAATGACAATATTTTATTTGGGGTTTGTTTAGAAAAAGGCCATTAGAAAATCAGTGGAGGATGGTAGAAACTTCTTGGAGCCCTCTGAGTCACTTGACAAAGCTCAATCGATGGAACACTTTCTTGGAAGCAAGGAAATAGCCACTAAGTCTCTCTCTAATTTTGGTTCTCTTATTCATTTCCTGTCATATGAATATTTCATGCTCATTGACCAATTAGAAAATAATTCTCTTAACAACTCAAAACATTGCACTATTGTTTCATGTCTTCTTCCTTACACTCCAAACTTTGTATTGGATTCTAAATTTTTTTCTTCAACCCCACTTGACATAAATTTGAATAAATCTTTAAGGCCTTGTCAAAACCCAGTCCTGAGATCTAAAGGTATTCCCATAACTATGCTCTTCAAGACCAATATAAACCCCTCCCTTTTTAAAATTAATATTCCTTTGACCCTTCTGAAGGGTTGCACCAACGTTGTACAAGATTTTTTTTCCTGGGACAAATATACTTTTAGAACCATATTGACCTCTTCGTCTCCATTTGAAGGATCTTTGTCCCTCCCTATCATGTAATTTCTCCCTCTTTTAAGGATGTTCTCAATATGAATCCTATACTTGCATTCTCCAAGACTTCCCTTATTGAAAATATTTCAACTGATCTTAGCTCTCCATTCCAAAATGTTACCATTAGAAAGAAAAAGAATAACAAAAAATCTCAAGCAAGAGATGGTAATCCTCCATAGGTTATCCAGGGCGCTCTAAGTTTGACCATTCCATCTGATAAGGATATTGTTTCAAGGGCCCTTAGAGAACAAAATCCTTCAATGGACCTTTCAAAATTATTATTTTGTCCCTCAACATTAGGTGGTTGGGGGATCCTCCAATTTATCTCCCTCAAGGGACTGCTAAATAATTATCGACTCTCCATTATACTGCTACAAGAAACAATGGTACAAGTGGAGAAGGGTAGGGAGGCGCTTCAAAATTTATGTTCGAGTTGGTTTTCTTATGTAATGGATTCCACTAGAATGTATGGAGGGCACCTCACATTATCAGATCCAATATTAGCCTCATTCAACGCCTTCTCCTCTTTTGTTGATATCATCTTTTAAGGCTTTATTAGAGGCTTTCCCTTCCCGATCAAGTTGGTGAACTATTACGGTCCCTATGGAGAAAGGAGAGAATTTTGGGATAAGTTTCAAGCCAGAGGATTTCTCTCAAACATTCCCTACTTTTAGCTTGATATTTAAACGTTTCTATCACTTCAGGGGAGTCTTGGGGATTGCGAGCCCACTCATATTGTTTGGTAACTTATTTTTCAGAGATGCAATAAAACTTTTATCTTTGTGATATTTCCCCTTTTCCATTAGCTCCCACATGGAGAAATGACAAGATTGGTAAGACTGATATTGCAAAGCACCTTGATAGATTCTTAATGGTTGATTAACTAACAAAAAAGTGGGGAGATAGAGATCTTGGATATCTCAAGATAAATTATCAGATCACCTGCCAATCCTGCAAGAATTGGACTTTGAAACTCATATAAACAAATAACCCTTAAAATTCAATAATATGTGGCTAGAAGTAGTCTCTTTTAGATCTCTAGTGTAACAACCCTGGTGGAAATTCCATGTAATAAAACTTAATAAAAGAAAAATAATAACCACATTTGATGGGACACTTATTCCAAGCTAAATGTTGGGTCAGACATCTTAGGAGGTGTTCATTTGGTTTATTATGGCTAAGGAATTTGTCAAAGGAAATGGCTAAGGCTTTGGAAAGGAAAAATGGAATTTTTGGCACATTTGTTTATTAAGATAATGGAAATTAGGAGAAAAGGGAGGTGAAAGGTCACAAGTTTCATGTGAGGGGGATAATGAAGGAAAATAAATGCTCTGGAGCCCTGGAAGACTTGGATAGAGATCAATCTTATGATGGTTTTGTGATGTCCGATAATGAGGTGGAATCACTGTTTGATGGGTTGAGGTGGATGGCCTTTGGAAACCATGGATGGTTTTGGATTGATGTGTTTTATGAGATCCACATTCATGCTTGGAATATGACATGGGGGTGAAAGGTTGAAGAGAGATTTGGCTTAGCCATTCTACAGTTGGGTGCAACGTGGAAGTCCCATCCTAAGTTTGGATGTTCCATCATCAATATGAGGTTATTTCTCCTTGTATTTCTATGAGTATGAAAGTGGTTGATATGTGGATCATATGGATGTGATTTAATTAGTATTTATGTTGCTATTATGCTGGTTATATATTTGTTTTATGAAAGTAGCTATGTATGGCTCTCATCATGTTTTTACTTGTAAATGAATGATCAATGTATCTATGACCTAATGGATGAAATCGCAGTTAATATGTTGAGGCATCAATGTCTCTTAATGATTCTAAGCTAAATATGAGACCCTTATGCTCAAATCTGTTAAGTACACCTATATATTACATATTTGTGATATGTTTGATGAAATTCTTGTCATGGCTAGTAGGGGTCCATTCAATGTCTCATTCAAGTGATTACATTTATACTGTCATTTCCTTGTCATTTTACTATTCTAAAGATGTGATTCAATTCTGGGCAGTGGACTGGGATCTGGTCCTGAAAAAGTGGCTCAAATCCCAGGGATCCTGGCACATCATTGACAAAAAGAGTCCTTAAATGTCGGCTTGCATGCCTGTGAGAGCATTCGAATATCCTTGGATGTTGGCATGCCCAATGTATGAGAGCATTGAGAGGTTAAGTGGTCTAAAATCTCAGTGGGACCTAGGGGCTGGTTGGCAGAAAGGTTGGATTTGTTCCTGAGGGTCCTAATGTTGATGTTGAATGTCTGTATGGTGTTTTTCCATTGGTTCCACTTCCTTAACATGAATTAGGAGGTCAAATCATATCATAGTGGCATCTCATCACATGTTTACCCTGGATGGTTGGTTGCTTGGTTAGATGTGGCAGGAGGGTGTTACAGAGTTGTATCAGGGCATGGTTCACCCCTTAGACTAGATGGGTTGTGTGTTGGTCATGCATGCATGTCAGTTTCATGTCTGTCTCTTACACTTGCATTCCATGTGCTTGTTGCATTTGCATAATGTTGGTCATGGTTGTAGTGTTGTCATCATGAGGAACTTGATGTTGTTATTGTGGAGTGCATTGTCATGAGTCTATGACTGGTTACATGTTGTTATATGCTGCTTGGTTACATTCTTGTATGCTTGGTTTCATTCTTGTATGTTTGGTTACATGTATAATTCTTGTAGGTTTGGTTACAAGGATTGTTCATTTATGCTTGATTACATGTGTTTATGAATTTGTATGGTTGGTTACGCATTGCTTATGCATGTCAATGTTTGCATGTGTTCAAGTGTAAAGTGATGCAGCGATTGTTGTCATGCATGAGGTCATGGTATGAGTTGCTTTTTAAGGTCATGCATTGATGACTAGACCCTAGCTAGAATGATGGTTGCATGGTCATATGCTTATGTGTTATGTTTCTATATGCTATCATGATTATTTTATACATATATCACAATGATTTGTTGATCTTGAAGACAAGTTATCCTCCTCAAGATATACTAAGGTACGTTGGTTTATTGTGATTTGGTTTATCTAACATGATATACCTTGTAGGAAGAAATATAAAATGGCTAGCAAGATGGTAGACTACAAAGACTCTCCCTATGAATCAGAAGAGCAGTATGGTGTTGGGAACTCTTCCGATTTGGAAAATACATTGAGAAGATTTAAGGAATAAATAAGGAGTTGTAAGGTAGATAATGATAGAGTCATACAGGCACATGAGAAGCTAGAAGAGGTAAATGCAATGATACTTCAGAGTTGTTAGATTTGCAGCGACAGGGTCCACTTCAGATCAACCATGAATAGGAGGAAAAAACTAATGGGGCATGTGGTAGTAGGTCGCATGGTGATGATAGGTCAAATGGTGGTGACACTATCAGAGATGATGATTGTTGGACACTTCGGATAGGAGGAGGAATAGACATAGGGACCATTCTAGTTCTAGTTTTAACAAGCATGATGATCGATATCGTTATCATATATACAAGAGGAATGATAGGGGATACTTTCCAGATGATTTTAAGAAAGAAAATCCACCTACTTTTGATGGAGATATGAAGAAATTGTAGAATGCAGAGGCATGGTTGTTTGGTATGAAGAAGTTCTTCATGTTGCATGATTATTCAGAGAACATGAAAGCTAGAGTAGCTACATTTAGTCTCAAATGTAAAGTATACATTTGGTGGGAAGATGTGTGTTATGAAACCAGCTCACAAAAAAATAGAAAATATAGATCAATGACTTCATAATCAACCTCTTCGAGGGGGCAACCTCCTTTACATTACACAAATGAACAATTCTTGGATGATACAAATGAAAACACCTCCTTTCTATATATAGGAGTCTAAGGGGTCATAATATAATCAGAGCTGACATAACAATAATAATGTAAGGGCACAACAATAACAATCGTGGGCTTCTATGGGGCACAATAATAACAATATGGGGACTAAATGGGCCAACAATATAATAAGGGAGTTGCACTAATAACAATAAGGAGTTACACTAGTAGTATAGGGACCTAACATGCCCCTCTCCCTCAAAAAGTGTTGTCTTCAACGCTTGAGTAGTTATGGATGCTTCTATATAAAATTATCATCCTCCCATGTGGAATCTTCAACAGGTAAGTTCTTCGACTTGATGAGATACCCTGAAATTGATTGATTTCGTAGTTGTCAGGTTCTTTTTTCCGTGACTGCTTCAGGTCCCAATATGATTTTTCCTTCCTCGTCAAGTTCCGAAAATATTGTTTGAACTAGGAGCTTCCCACCTACAACCTTCTTTAAGCATGAAAAAATGGAAAACTGGGTGCACTCGGGAAGATACAAGTGGGGTCATTTTTGCTGCAGTATGGAATGAAGTTTTATACCACCATTCAGCCAGAGCAAACCACTTGAACCATTGTGTATGCTTATCAGATACAAAGCAACGAAGATATCCTTCCAAACATTTGTTCACTATCACAGTTTTCCCATCAAATTCAGGATGATAAGATGAGCTATGAGCTAACTAAGTACCCAAATATTCTACCTCTTGTACTCCAAAGAAACAATTGGAGATTTTTTCATATAATTGTTTCTCCTCCAATAATTTGAGAACCATGTCAACATGTTGAACATGTTCCTTCCAAGACTTGATGTAGATTAGTATATTATCAAAAAATACTAACACAAATTTTCTAAGTAAGGGTTTGAAAATGGAATTCATCAAACCTTGAAATGTAGAAGGTGCATTGGTAAGGCCAAAAAGCATGACCAAAAGTTCATAATGACCCTCATGAGTTATAATTGTTGTTTTTGGAATGTCTTCAATATCCATTCTAATTTGATGATATCCTGAACGAAAATCCAACTTGGTGAAGTAAATTGCTCCATGTAATTCATCCAATAATTCATCATTGATAGGAATGGGAAATTTATCTTTAATATTAAGCTTGTTGAGCTCCCTATAATCTGGACACATGCACCATGATCCATCCTTTTTATGTACCAATACAACTGGAGCAGAGAAAGAACTTTGACTAGGTTGAATTATACCAACCTCT
>APFE031057442.1:223320-242592 GCA_000404065.3 Pinus taeda | reverse complement strand
TTTTTCTCATCATGATTTTCCTCTACTACCTTTTCGTCATTTGGAGGCCTTTCTTATAGCAGCTTTGTCCCACCTTCCTTCAAACCTTCCATGTATTTCTTCAAATCTTCCATGCCTTTCTTCAAATCTACTTCCCTACAATCGATATTAGCTTCCATGGCACATATAAAACTATTTATCTTAGCTTCAATTGCATTCTTCAGATCCTCCTTCTAATTTTGCTCACTAGGTGTTTCTATTTTCTTGATTCAAGTCATTATTTTTCTTACTTTTAGTATATCGATCTTGAATCTGTTGTATCTCTAAAAGTTCGGATCTCCAAGGCCTAGAATTGTGATATGTGGTAGCCCTCTGCATCCTCCTTCCAATGCCACAATTCGAATTGAAATTGGATTCTACAAGAAAGCGTTATGCCCAATCTCCCAATATGACCATCTTATATACTTTTTCAGTAGAACGAACTTGTATGAAGTGCTCTAATACCAAATGTTATGGCTTTTTTGGTATAGTGAACTTCTATGAAATTACACATGTCACTATATCAACCTTAGGACTTGAAACCAATACACAGGAAAAAACAGTCTGTTCTCTCTATTTAACTTCTTATGAAATTTCAATCTGACACTAAGAGATAAAGTTATGATGATTTTCCCAAGGTCACCTGTTAGGGATGTAATTTGAGAGTCTGCATAAACCCTAAATGTCTTGGACTGTATCTCCGAAAATATAGCGAAACGGGATCTGAAATTCGAGCTCGAGCTTCACCAAGATTTTGGCTCAAATGGAGTTTTTTTTTTTAGCTTCTGAAACGCCATAGAAAACAAGTTATAACTCAAATTCCATGATGACCTGTTTGGAGCAGCAAAACCCTAGAATCCAAAGCTTTGATACCAAATGTTATGAAACCAACTCACAAAAGGATAGAAAAGATAGATAAATGACTTTAGAATCAGCCTCTTCGAGGGGGAAACCTCCTTTACATTTCACAAATGAACAATTTTTGGATGATACAAATGACAAGACCTCCTTTCTATATATAGTAGTCTAAGGGGTAATAATATAATCAGAGTGGACATAACAATAATAATGTAAGGGCACAACAATAACAATAGTGAGCTTCTATGGGGAACAATAATAACAATATGGGGACTACATGGGTCAACAACATAATAAGGGGGTTACACTAATAACAATAACAGGTTACACTAGTAGTATAGGTACCTAACAATGTGAAGAATGTCAGAGCTATACATGAGGAATATTTGACTTGGAGTGAGTTTGAGCGGCTATTCAAGAATAAGTATTTTTCAGAGAAAAACTTTGATGTTAGGGAGAAATAATTCTATGAGCTAAATATGGGATCTATGACAAATGATGACTACACTAGAAGGTTCTTGGAGCTACTGAGGAGAAGGCCAAGATTCAAAGATTCACTAGTGGGTTACCAATGGCATTGAAAGATAAGATTGAGTTTGATGATCCTAGATCACTGGACGAGACCATTCGAAAAGTAAAGAATTTCTTTGAACAATCGAAACGCAAGTTTGAGACTAAACCATATTGGAAAGGTAATGCCAAGAACAAAGGAAAATGGGACAAGAAGCAAGTAAGACCACATGATTCAAGTAATAAAGAGAATGTTGCACTACCTAAGAGGTTCAATGCATCAGATAAAGGACAAGGACATCGATCTAAGGAGTAGAATAAGGAGCTCGTGCAGTGTTGGAATTTTGGAGGAGATCATTGCAGGAGGGATTATCCAAGATATGAGGGTGGTAGGCCTCAGATATATAATGCACAAGACACACAGTCTATTGGGGATGTTGGTCAAAGCATTCCTTGTATTTATGCAACATTGGATAAAAAACAAGCTAACCATCAAGCATCTATCATTGAGATGGATGGTAATCTTTGTGATAAAGTTATTTCTATTTTGATTGATCCTAGATCTAATTATAGTTGTGTTAGTCTTGAATTGGTGGATAAGTGTGGTTTAAGTAAGGAATTGCATCCATGATTTTGGTTAGTGCAGTTGCCTACCGGTACAAAGAAGCGAGTGCATCATTGGGTAAGAGCTTTTGCATTTGATTTGAATGGTATGCCTACCGCAAAAAATTTGAATATATTACCATTGGGATCATACAATATCTTAGTGGGCATGGATTGGTTGTATCTTCATAGAACCAAGGTGGATTTGTATGAAAAAGTCATTGATTGCTTGGATGACAATGGGGAACCAAGAATGTTGCAAGGAAAGAAGAAATCCACATCAGTTAGGATGGTGACAACTATACAAGAAAAATGTAGCCGTAGGAAAGGGTGTAAGTTATTTGTAGTGCACATTTCTAGTGACAAAGGTAAGGAAGTTGAGGATGAAAATGTTTTGAGCAGGTATCCAGTTTTACAGCAATTCAAGGATGCATTTCTTGAAGACATTACAAAGTTTCCACCTCACAAGGAGGTAAACGTTTCTATTGAGTTGGTGTTAGGGGCATCTCCAACATCAAAATAACCTTATAGGATGCGCACACTTGAGTTGGTAGAGTTGAAGGAAATGTTGGACAAGGGGTACATTAGGCCAAGGGTGTCACCATGGGGAGCACCAGTATTGTTTGTGAAGAAGAAAGATGGTACTTTTATATTATGCATTGACTACAGACAATTGAACAAAGTGACCATCAAGAATAGGTATATGTTATCGAGGATTGATGACTTGTTCGATTAGTTAAAAGGAGCAACATTGTTCTCGAAGATTGATATGAGATCTCGATATCATCATATACACATTAAAGAGGAGGACATTTAGGTATGGACATTATGAGTTTTTTGTAGTTCCATTAATAACTAATGCTCCACTACGTTTATGTGCTTGATGAATAGTGTGTTGGATTTATATTTGGATAAGTTTTTTATTGTGTTCATTGATGACATATTGGTATATTCTCAAAATGAGGAAGAGCATGTTGAGCATTTAGCAGTAGTGTTGAGGTTGTTGAGAGAGCATCAGTTGTATGCTAATCTCAACAAGTGTAGTTTCTTTCAGATTGAGGTACATTACTTGGAGCATGTTGTCTCCAAGGAGGGAATTGCAGTAGATACAGAAAAGATAAGGGCCATCATGGAGTGGGTAGCTCCTAAGAATGTAGATGAGGTGAGATCTTTCATGTGGTTGGAAGGCTATTATAGGAGGTTCATTAGGAACTTCTCACAAATTTCTTATCCTATCACATCATTGCAGAGGAAAGGTAAGCAGTTTGAATGGACAAAGGAGTGTGATGCTATTTTTGAGTAACTCAAGCAGTTTTTGACACATGCACCAATGTTAAATATTGAAGATCCAGACAAAGAGTTTGTAGCATGCACAAATGTTTGCAAGAAAGGACTTAGTGGAGTCCTTGTGCAAGATGGATAGGTGGCATGTTATGAGTCAGAGAAACTGAATGAGCATGAGTAGAACTATCTCACTCATGATCTTGAGCTTCTGGGTAGGAGGTTTACATTGATGAGTGATCACAGTGGTTTGTGTTATCTATTTAACCAACATAATCTGAATGGTAGGCAGGCTTGGTGGTTGGCTATGGTTAGTGAGTTTGATTTTGAGATCAAATATATCAATGGTAAGAGAACAGAGTGGCATATGCTCTTAGCAAATGGGCACAGGTAAATCACTTAGTAGATACGAGCTCCTATGGGACAGACTTACAAGATAGGATCATGCAGGCAAGCCAACAAGATGTCAGATATATGGAGATTATGCACAGGTTGCAACAGAGTACTGGTACAGGTACATGTGATAGTATAGGTGCAAGTATGAGTAGTGGTACATGTACAGGTATAAGTAGTGGTACAGGTACAGGTACAGGTGTAGGTGCACAAGATGTGGATTATTGTCTTACAATAGATGGATTGGTTAGATTCATAGATAGGATATATGTGTCAAACAACAATGAACTCAAGAAGGCGATTTTGAGAGAGTTTCATGCGAAACCGTATTCGGGTCACCCAAGTTATCAGAAGACACTGTCAAATGAAGATATTTTATTATTGGTCGAACCAGAGGAAGGAAGTAGCAGAGTTTGTGGCTAGGTGTTTTGATTTCCAACGTGTGAAGGAAGAGTGTAAACATCCAGGTGGACTACTACAGTCGATTGTGATTCCAGAGTGGAAGTGGGAATTTGTTTCCATGGACCTCATCACAAGTTTGTCGAGGACAATGAGACAACATGATTCCATCATGGTTATTGTGGACAGGTTGACAAAGGTTGTGCACTTCATTCCAGTGAAGTATACACTCTTAGTTAGCGATGTAGCACAGTTATTCATCAGAGATGTGGTCAGACTACATGGTGTTTTGAAAAATATTGTGTCAGACAGGGATGCAAAGTTTACTTCTAATTTTTGGAAGGAGTTATTTGCAAGTTTGGGCATAGAGTTGGCCTTCAGTATAGCTTATCATCTGCAGATAGATGGACAGTCAAAGAGGGTCCACAAGATATTGGAGGACATGTTGAGGATGTATGTGATGCATCAATAACGAAAGTGGGAAGAGTACCTTCCACTGGTAGAGTTTACTTACAACAATGAGTATTAGGAATCTTTGAGGATGAGTCCATTTGAGGCATTGTATGGGTGGAGTTGCAATACTCCTATTAGTTGGACTGATCCAGTTAACAAGGTGTTGATTGGACCAAACATGTTGGCAGACATGGAACACGAGATGCAGGTTATGAAGAAAAATCTAAAGGAAACACAGGAAAGGCAGAAGATCTATGCAGATCAGAACAGGTTGTTCAAGGAGTTCCAAGTTGGGGAACAGGTGTACTTATGTGTAAAACTGAAGAAGAGTGCCTTACAAATTGGATCATGTGCCAAGTTGGCACCATGGTTTTTTGAAATCAACAATATTATTGAGAGGATTGGGCCAGTAGCCTATTGACTTGCACCGCCTGCGATAATGAAATTCCATGATGTTTTCCATGTGTCATTGCTTTAGAAGTACTATAAATATGTTGATCATGTGATTGAATGGTCTATATTGCAGGTGGAACTAGATGGATAATTCCAATCGAAGCCTCAATGTGTATTGGAGAAAAAGGTTCTCATGCTTCAGAACTGAGCAATCGAGCAACTTAGAGTGCATTGGAAGCACTTTGGGTCTGATGAAACTACATGGGATATGGTGGATCAGATCTGGGCTATGTATCCTTCATTTTTTTCCGATTGAGGCAAAGCGATTTTGGTATGGTGTTTTGGTATATGTTTGGTAATTTTTGTATATGTACATATGTATGTGGATGTAAATACCACCATGAGCTATGTTCTAAAGATCCAATAAGTAGTATGGGTGTCATGTCATTATGATGTTATGTTGTTATGTTTTCATGTTGGCTTGCTTCCTAGCAGGTTGATCATTGTAAATACTGCATTGAGCTAAGTTATAAAGCTCCATAGACAATATAATTTTCTTACTGCATTTTTGTGGTTATAGGTGTTGTTGAACACTGAGGATGGTGTTCCCCCAAGGGGGAGGGTTCTTTTACAACCCTAGTGAAAATTCCATGTAATAAAAGTTAATAAAGGAAAATAATAATCATGGTTGATGGGACACTTATTCTAAGCTGAATGTTGGGAAAGACATCTTAGGGGGTGTTCATTTGGTTTATTATGGCTAAGGAAATAGACAAAGGAAATGACAAAGGCTTTAGAAAGGAAAAATGGCATTTTTGGCACATTTATTTATTAAAATAATGGAAATTAGGAGAAAAGGGAGGTGAAAGGTCATAGGTTGCATGTGAGGAGGAAAATGAAGGAAAGTAATGAAAAATGTTGAAAATAGATGCCTCATTCATAAAAAGGCTTATGAGGATCAGTTGGTAACCTTTTGTTAGCTAAGTTTTGTAGCTCTCTCATTATTCTCTCTCTCTCTCTCTCTCATATTCTTGGAGACTTAGAATTTTCTTGGAGCACACCTGGAGGGTGTGGCATACATAGATTTATGAGCAAGAAGTAAAAGGAAGAGTAGGAAAGTGCAAGAGGACATTGAGATCAACATCTACAATGAGATTTATTGCAGGTACCGAGTTGCATGTATGTTTTCCTCACTAGTTTTTGCATGCATGGCATATGCATGTGGTGTTTTGGTTGTGATTAGTCATTGGCATGGAGGATGGTCAGGATTGACAGTGGATTTCCCGGCCTTTCCATTTCCTGGATAACCATGGAGATTGTGGGTTTATTTTCATTGTTTTGTTTTGGTTGGTTTTGATGTTTCCTTAGCTTGGGTTGAGTTATTAGTCCTAGAGCCTTCGTTGGAAAAACACTCTTGAGCCCTGTAACAACTTGGGTTGAATTACTAGTCTTGTAGCCTTGGTTGGAAAAATGCTTTGGAGCCCTTGGTGGTTTGAGTTACTAGTCCTGGAGCCTTCATTGGATAAATTCTTTGGAGCCCAGTAAAAGTTGTGGGTTGATTTGCTAGTCCTGGAGCCTTGGTTGGACAAACGCTCTAGAGCCTTTGGCTTTGATAAAGATCGATGTCATGATGGTTTTGTGATGTCTGACCATCACCATGAGGTGGAATCACTATTTTATGGTTTGAGGTGGATGGCCTATGGAAGCCCTGGATGGTTTTGCATTGATGTGTTTTATGAGATCCCACATTCATGCTTGGAATATGGCATGGGGGTGAGTGACTGAAGAGAGATTTGGTTCAGCCATTCTACAACCGAGTGGAATGTGGAAGTCCCATCCCGGGTTTGGATTTTGTATCATCAATACAAGGTTATTTATCCTTGTATTTCTTTCAATATGAAATTGGTTTATATGTGGATCATATGGCTATGATTTCATTGGTATTTTTGTTGCTATTATGTTAGTTATATATGTGTTTTATGACAATATCTATGTATGGATCTCATCATGTTTTTACTTGTAAATGAATGATCAATGTATCTATGACCTAATGGATGAAATGGCAGTTAATATTTTGAGGCATCAATGTCTCTTAACGATTTTCAGCTAATTATGAGACTCCTATGGCCATATTCATTAATTACGCCTATAGATTACATATTCGTGATATGTTTGATGAAATGCTTGTCATGGATAGCAGGGGTCCAGTAAAGGTCTCAATCAAGTGATTGCATTTATACTTTCATTTCCTTGTTATTTTACTACTCTAAATATGTGATTCAATTTTGGGCAGTGACCTAGGCTTTGGGCCTAAAAGAGTGGCTTGTAGGCATGTGAGAGTGTCTAGAGGTCCCTAGACACTGTGATGCCCATAGCATGAGAGCATCCAGAGGTAAAGTGGTCCAAAATCTTAGTGGGACCCAAGGGCTGGTTGGCAAAAAGGTTGGATTGGTTCTTGAAGGTCCTAAATTCTAATGTTGATGTTGAATGTATGTATGGTGTGTTTTTGTTGTTTCCACTTCCTTAACATGACTTAGGAGGTAAAATCATATCATAGTGGCCTCTTGTCACATGTTTACCCTTACTGGCTGGTTGCTTGGGTAGATGTGGGAGGAGGGTGTTGGATCTAGTGATGGATATTTAACAAAGTTGTTCAGTTAAAAATGATTCCTCTGCTATGGATTCTCTGGTTAGAAAAATTGTGGAGCTCAAGAAGGTGGTTGTGTTTTGGGAAAAGAATAGAAAAGAAGTGCAAAATGAATAACTATTAGCTCTAGAAACTAAATATGAAAATATTTCTCGTTCTTTTTCTAGCTCTCTCTTTCAGGTAGAATTAGCCTAGAGAATGAGTGGCTTGAAAGCCAAAAAAATTCATATTTTAAATATGGAAGAAGAGACTTGGAGCTAAAAAGTAGGGCAACTTGGATAAAGAAGGGGGGTGGTAAAATATAAATTTTCCATAATTATGCTAATCACAGAAGAAATTTAAATTCTATTTGGGAGCTTGAGCTATAGGATGGGAAGATTGTCTCTAGCACTCAAGATTTAAAAGTTGTTGCTTTCACTTACTTTTCCTCCCTTTTTAGAGATCTGGGTACTTCAAAAATTAACTTTGAGCTTCAACTCATTTGAAATAACCCAATATCTTAAGCCATGAGGACTTTGTTCAGATTGGTAGCCCTATCTCCCTACGTGATATTAAAGAGGCACTAAGGCATTTCTTCAAAGATAAGTGTCCAGGCCTTGATGGCTGGTCTGTAGAACTTTTTATATCTTTCTTTTACCTCATAGGGCCTGATCTTTGAAAAATGGTGTAGGAAACAAGGTCTAGAAAAGTCCCAAATGCTATCAATGTTGATTATATTGTTCTAATTCCCATATGTTCCAAGCCTAGGACCTTACTTGACTTTAGGCCCATCCCCCTGTGTAATTTGGTTTATAAAATCATTTCAAAAGTTATCTCAAATAGGATTCAATATATTTTAGCTTGAAAGATGTCACCTAATCAATTCAGATTTTCGAGTGATAGGAAGATTCATGATGCCATTGACATTGCTTAAGAAATCCTCCATTCTATAAAATTGAAAAAATTGGAAGTTGTAGTTCTCAAGATGGACTTCAATAAGGCCTTTGACAAAGTGAATGAGACATTTCTTATATTATTTATTTTACATATTGGATTGGGCTTGGAGGTCATCAAATGGATTATGGGTTGTGTGACCACATTAAGTTTCTCCATTTTGATCAATGGCTCCCCCCAAGCAATTTTTCCATCTCTAGAGGACTCAGAAAAGGGTGTCCATGTCTCCCCTTTTGTTTCTGCTTGTGATGGAAGGCTTGTTTCTACTGTTATTAAAAGAAAAGTAGGAAGGAAATATAAAAGGTATAAAATTCTCCTATAAACAATATATTATACACTTATTGTTTATGGATGATGTTTTGTTGTTGGGGGCTGGAACTATTTTAGAATGGTGGGGCATTCCATAGAGCTATAAACTTATTTTTCTATGCCATTGGAATGGAGATCAATATAAAAAATTATCATTTCATTACAATACTATCAATTATGAGACCCTCTCATCCATTCAGTCTTTTTTTTTTTTCCATTTTAGATTAAACCTATGGAAAATGGTTTTAAGTACTTAGGCTTCTTACTAAATCCAAATGGCTATCATAAAGAAGACTGGATGTGGTTGCTCAGGAAAGTTGAACAAAAAATAAAATTATGGTGCTACAACTGGCTGTCCCTGGGGGGTAGAATTATTTTAGTTAAATCAGTGCTGAAAAATATCCTTGTCTTTTGGTTATCTATAACCAAGATCCCCATATCAATTTTAAATAATATGAGACAAAATATGTTCAATTTCTTATGGACTCGTAAAATTAGTAAGCTAGGGATTCACCTAGGAGTCCAAACAAAAAGTCATGGTGGGTGGGGTTTTAAGAACCTGTCCTAGTTTGGTAAAGCTTTGGCTCTAAAAAATATATGTATAAGTCTCTTCAATGGGGGATTTTGGAGCCAGGTTATCGAGGAGAAGTATCTAAAAAGATTGTTGGTGGTGGAATTGCTCAAAGGAGTAGCAAAAAATCTTGTCAATAGGGGCTCCATAGTCTATAAGGACCTCATTGACTCTTTTCCTTTTCTCTTCAACTAGCTTTCCTAGAAAGTTGGGGACGGCAAACAAGTGATCCTAGGGAAGGACCCTTTTATAGGTGTTTTTGAAGTATTCAAGTTATATTAAAATTTGATTCATTTCTTAAACTCCTAATGGCTACTTCTACCTTTATAATGTAAAAAGAGGGGACACTTATATGTTATTTAAGAGCTATTGGTTTACTTCAACTGAGTTGGGCTAGTTGGAACATTGGCTGAGGAGTGGAACCCCTTAGTAAAGGAGTTAAAAATCAATGGGGCTTGTTTAAACAATTCCAATGATTTGTTGGTTTGGATTTGGAACACTTCCTCAGGTAGGGTGAAATAAAGTCTTTCTTATGAAACAATTGTCTAGTTTGCAGTGGTCCAAGATTCTAGATGGTGAAACAAATTTATATGGAAATAGAATATTCCCAATAAGCTAAAATTCTTCTCCTGGCTTGTCCTTCATAACAAAATTATAACATGGGGGAATTTGCAGAAAAAAGGATTTGTTGGACCAAACTTTTGTTGCCTTTGTAGAAGCAAGAAGAAACGATTGACCATATTTTTATTATTTGTTTTATTTATTAGAAAATTTGGCATGATATTCTATTGGTATTGGGCATTATAGAGCATCTTGATTGGACCTCCTTCGAGGAATTTCTTTATCATTGGGTGGAAAAGTATACAAATATTTTCTCTCTTCGGGTTTTTGTTTTCTGGGGCATCTGGGTACTTAGGAACAAGTTTATCTTCGAAAATGATAGTATATGAATTCTACACCAATATTCCAAGATTATGTCTCTCTTCAGGGAATAATTCTCATTAAAAAATAGGAAAAATAAAAGAAGTATTCAATTCCCTTGCACCTATATTAGTCCCCTATAATATTAGTGTAGTCCCCTTATTATTAGTGTGCTGATGTATCCCCCATATTGTTATTGTTGTGCCCCATAGAATCCCACTATTGTTATGTTTGTGCCCTTACATTATTATTGTTATGTGGGCTCTGATTATATTATAACCCCTTAGAATCCTATATATACCAAGGAGGTCTTGTTATTTGTATCATCTAAGAATTGTTAATTTATGTGATGTAAATGAGGTTGGTCCCTTGAAGAGGCTAATTCTCAAGTTGTTGATCTATCTTTTATTTTATTTTGTGATTTGGTTGCATAACATTTGGTATCAGAGATTTGGATTCTAGGGTTTTTCTGTTTCAAACAGACCATCTTGGAATTTCCACAATAATTTTATTTTACAAATATTCAGACTCTGAAATTTCAACCACATGGATTTGATATCTTGGGGAACTTTGTGTATAAATTTTAGATCTTGGTTCTCTATGTTTTCTGGGATATGGTCCAAAGAAGTTAGGGTTTTTGCATGCTCCATAATTTAGTCTTGAATATGTGACCTAGGGAAAATTGTCATAATTTTTTTTTCAAGAATCAAATTTGAATTCCGTAAGAAGTGACTGAAAGTGTTCAGACTTTAGTTTCGCGTGTATCAATTTGAGGGTCGAAGCTTGAAGCAATGACAAGTGGAATCCCGTATAATTTCACTCTACTTAACCCGTACATAATCAGGTCAGTGTGGGATATTTGGAATAAATTTATATTGAAGAATCCAATATTGGTCTGACTTGTGAGGTAGGAAAGAAAACTCAGAGTGCTACTATAATACAAAATTTAAGACCTTTGGAGGCTAAAATTTAAGAGATACAATAGTTTCAATATCAAGCTCCAAAAAGCAAGAAGAAAAAGGTGTGTATTTTTTTAAAATTTGCATAAATTTTGTTTAAAAAAATAGTCTAAAGTAATTAAAAGGGTATAGTAAAGCATAGAAATCATTATTTGGTTCCAATATTCCTTGAAACAAAAAAAATGGATACTCCCAGTAAGCAACTAGAGAAATATGGTATGACACATGAATATGAGGAAGAAATGAAACATGATATATCAAAATTACGGGACCAAGTGAAATGAATTTTGCTCTCGCAAAGAGTAACCAAAAATGAAATGGAAGCTAAGATGGATGGTTTGAAAAATGGTTTTAAAGAAGACATAGAAGGTATGGAGCATGGATTAAAAACATATATGGAAGCTAAGATGGATGGTTTGAAGAATGGTTTAAAAGTAGACATGGAAGGTTTGACAAAGTTGCTACAAGAAATGCTTCCCAATGTCAAAAAGGTATTCAATGGAACTCATGATGAGAACACAAGGAACATTATCATGATTTTAGAGACTCTAACTTTGGATTGAATACCAACCACATTGCAAAGATCGATATCAAGAAGTTTGATGGCAAGGATCCAGTAACATGGATACTACTGATGAAGCAATAATTTGATCTATGTGATGTGCAACACACACAAAAGGCATGCATTTCATATTTATATTTAGAACCCAATAAATTTATATGGTATCGATGGATTTGCTCTCATAAACCACTTGTAACTTGCCCATTTTTTATAGAGGAAATGATAGCACATTATGAGGATACAAAGAGAAACACCTTTTTTATCCAATTGATAAATCTCAAATAGAAGTGTTCAATGTCGGAGCAAATTGAGGATTTTCAAAAATTGAATATCAAGGTAACTGATATTCCATAGGAGAATATAATTGATTTCTTCATAGGGACTTTAAAGGATAACATCAAACATGAGGTTAGCCTTTGGGAACTTGATTCATTGGAGAAGGCATTCAAGGTGGCAAGAAAAGTCGAAAGAAAAATTATGGAAACAAAGAAGTCTACCACTCACAACTATAAAGATGGAAGTGTTGCTACTCCTAGCCTTCCACAACCTACAAGGTCGACACCATAACAATTGGAGGAAAATAGAGAAAAAGGGCTTTGTTACAATTGTGATAGCAAATACACTAAAGGTGATAAGTATTCTCAGAATAAATTATCTTACATAGATGGTGAAGAGGAGGAAGAAAAAAAACAAGAAACATTAAAAGAAGAGGATATACGCTAGGAACCAACTCCAAATAAAGAAGAAATGAATCCAACCATATCTTGTAGTTCATTGGCGATAATTACCACTCCTAAAACTCTCAAGATAGAAGGATATATCAGTAGGAAAAAAGTAATAGTGATGATTGATTCAAGTAGTATCCATAATTTTATTCATTTTAAGATAGCGAAGAAATTGAATTGATTTCCATATCCAACACCAGAGTGTCAAGTGATGGTTTCAAATGGAGAAACTATAAATTTCTCTAGAAAGTTCCATAATATCAAGATAACCATGGGGGAATATGTATTGAATATTCTAATGCTTTCCATTCCAATGGGTGGTGGTGATGTTCCAGTAGGAGTCCAATGGTTAAAATATTTGGGTACAATATCTTATCATTTTTAAGAACTTTTCTTGAATTTTTTTGGTAAAGAAAGGAAATTGAATTAAGGGGTATCACAGGGAAACCAGGGAAGATAATCAACTCTAATGGAATGATAAATATTTTGAAGAAACCAAAAAGGGGAGTAATTGCACAATTATTCTCACTAGAGGTTCGAACATCGAAATTATCTATTTCTCCATATCTCCAAAAAGTCTTGGACAATTATTCCAGGGTGTTTTAGGCTCCCAAAGGCCTCCCACCTATTTCTGACTATGATAATTCTATTCACTTCATTCTAGGAATTGTTCCTCCAAACATAAGGCCTTACGAAAATCCCTATGCCGAAAAGAGTGAAATTGAATGTATGGTTGTAAAAATGCTATAGGTTGGTATAATTCAACCTAGTCAAAGTTCTTTCTCTACTCTAGTAGTATTGGTCCACACGAAGGATGGATCATGGCATATGTGTTTGGGTGATAGGGATCTCAACAAGATCAATGTTAAAGTGGTAACAGTGTTTGACTTACCAACATTCAGGGTATCTCCTTGATATGAATCCCAATTAGACCTCACACCATTTGGTGTAGGAGTCCCATCCGATATAAAGGCTCAGTTGCCAAATCGAGTGTGCAATTGAAACTGTGTTGAGGTTCTTCTACTGCAAGGGGAAATAAAATTGGGCCTCTAAGTGAGAGGTAATAATACCACCCATGAAGAGACACACACAAACTAGAAGGATCCTTCTAACATCCAGCGAAATAGTCCAAAAAGGATCCGACTGTCATTACATCCAACAAAAAAGGAAATATTTGTCTAGTATCCCACGAAATAGTCCACAAGGATGGTACATCAATAACAACCATTGTAGCACATTCTCAATAAGATAAGCACTAAAATAACTGGAATAGTTCAACTATCTTAGTACATGTGAAAGAAAACATGAAATACAAATGTCCACAGAATAGTATTACAAACATTCATAGTCCATGCATGAAGAATGTGCTGGCCTTAAAAGACTTCTGCTATTAAGAAAAAGTTCCAAGATACATGTTTACAATGTACATAACTAGCCCTCATAGTGGGACATTGGAGCCACTTCTTGCTCCTAAAAGAGCTAGTTGATCTCTCTAATGCCTTGCGGGAGGCACTAAGGTGAAAAGTCTTTTGCTCATACATTGAGGGGGCATATATAACCAAGGGGTGATTCTCCCCCCTTGTGGCTCTTTCACTACTCTCATGAACGTTCAACTTCCTATGAATTTTCAACTTACATGCCTCTTCATATTCATGTGTGTCCTTTGGACTTCCACTTTACAATACATTTGAATACAATATACATGATCCACAATAGTGATGTGGCATATGAATACTCATGACATGACATGACATGACACTGTTGATATAGATTGCTTGATGTTGTGGCAATGTCAAGCCACTATTGTCACTGAGTGTTGGATGTCTTCTTGGATATGCTTTCTATTCTCCTCCACATGGCTTTGTGATGTAGAGTCTTCAATGACCTTAAGTCTTGGATGGTAGTTGCAAACATATGTCTCTTTGCTTCCTCTTGATAGATCCACTTGTGAGTCCAAATGCAAGAGAGTCTTTAGGCATGCTTCCCTCCTTCTCCTCCTTCTTCATCATCTCGCCATGACTTGATAGTGTACCTATTCCAAAATTCACTTATGACAGGACGACATCAATCCGAAAACCCCCTAGTCTAAGATGATGCATTCTTATCCATGAACTGAGCCCAGGACAAGTCACAAAATGGGGAAACGGGCCCAGCGTCTGTGTATTTCAAAATTCCAGTAGATAGTGGGAGAGCCTCGACTCTGAGACTATACAATATGTAACATAGGGAGGATTGAAAGGAAAAACTACATAGTTTCTGGAAGCAGTGGGGTCTGACTAAGGGAAAGGTCACTGGAGGAAGCATCTGCGCAATTTTGGAGGCCAAGGGAGATTAGGATTCTGTGCATTGTGTAGTTCTAGCAAGCAAGCAAAAGGCTTGAGGGTTGAAGATGTGAAACTAGGAGGCACAACTACGCAATTATGGAGGTTAAGGGAGGCTGTTGGACTCAGAAATTGCATAGAGAAGCAACCCTGAAGGACAGGGACTGTGCACTGTGCAGTTCTAGGAAATGAGGTCACATCATAGAGGGTTAAGACTTTATAATGCGCATTTTAGTCGAGGCCTGGTGAAGCTAATTTGCCTAGCCAGGAAGATTTTTTTAAAATGGCTAAGTATGGGAAGGGAGATGGACTCATGATAACCTCAAATGTGATCACACACTTAACATACTTTGACAACATACCAACATAGATCATTGGAACACACAAACACATCACTTCCCTCTGTGTGACTACTTCATGACAAGATACGATAAGTCCGACCGACACTTAAGATAGACTTTAGGATGACCATGAAGACACTTGTGCAACAATGCTCAAGACTTTGTGTATGAATGCGAAGAATATTTACATCATTGGGACAAGTCATATACACAAAGACCAACCTCTGAAACCACTAGAAAAGGCTCAAAAACATTGTACGACAGTCAGACATGCCAAAACAAGACATTTAATCCAACATGAAAAAGGGACCAAAGAACTTCAAGAAAATTCATAAAATGAGCTTAAGTGTTTGCAACAATCAAGGAAAAGACCAAGGAAGGCTCTGAAATTTGGGTGCAAGCCAAAATTGTGGAGGGTATTGCAAAAAATACAACATCAAGATAAATTTCCTGTTCTTGTCATTGAAGAATTGTTGCATGAATTACATGGAGCAATTTACTTCGCCAAGCTGGATCTTATTTCAGGATATCATCAAATTAGAATGAAGACTAAAAACATTTCGAAAACAACATTAAGAACTCATGAAGGTCATTACGAATTTTTGGTCATGTCTTTTGGCCTTACTAATGCACCTCCTACATTTCAAGGTTTGATGAATTCCATTTTCAAACCCTCCTTGGAAAAAACATGTTAGTATTTTTTGATGATATACTAATCTATAGAAAGTCCTGAAAGGATTATGTTCAACATGCTAACAAGGTGCTCAAACTATTGGAGGAGAAACAATTATATGCAAAAACCTCTAAATGTTTCTTTGGAGTAAAAGAGGTGGAATATTTGGGTCATAGTGTATCTCATGAGGGTGTTAAGGTAGATCCTAACAAATTTAAACCCATTAAGGAATGTAAAATCCCCACAACCCTAAAGCAACTTCAAGGATTTCTTGGGTTGACAAGATATTATCATAAGTTTGTTAATAATTATTGGAGAATAACAGTGCCTCTAACATCATTACTATAGAAAGATGCATTTTTCTTGGACTCCAGAAGCAACTAAGGCCTTTTAACATATTAAAGGGGCAATGTTCCAAGCATCGATCTTAGCTACACAAAACTTCACAAAAAAGTTTATTATGGAATGTGATGCCTCAGGAAATGGAATTAGTGTTGTTTTAATGTAAGAAGGAAACCAATTTCTTTTGAAATCCATTCAATCAAGGGAAAATATTTACAAAACCCTATTTGTGAGAAGGAAATGTTGGCAATACTACATGCACTAAAGAAATGGTGACCTTACCTAATGGGAATACACTTCAAGGTAAACACAAATCATGATAGTCTTAAATACTTTCTAGAAAAAAAATTATCTTTAAAAGAGCAGCAAAAATGGGTCACAAAGATGTTAGGTTATGACTTTGAAATCATCTACAAAAAAGGGAAGAAAAATGTTGTTGCGGATGCATTCTCAAGAAAGGATGAGGATGTGAAAACATTTCTTTGTGCCATTTCTATTATCCAACTTGATTGGATAACTAAAGTAAGGGATGAATGTGAGAATGATGAAGAGGTGTGAACACTCATTCAAAAGTTGCAATAAGATCCCAATACATTTGATACATTTATCAAGAAAATTGGTTGATTATGGTACAAATATCATTTATATATTTGTAAGAATTCCCAACTCAAAAAAAATATTCTTTTGGAATTTCACACCTCCCCCTTAGGAGGGCACTCAAGATTTTTAAAAACTTACCACATGGTCAAGAAGGATTTTTTTTGGGATGGCCTTAAATATGATACTCAGAAGTTTGTGGCATAATGTTTGGTTTGCCAACAAAATAAATTTGAGATAATTAAGACCCCAAGTTTTTTACAATGTCTAGCCATTCCAAATCAGCGTTGGGAGGAGGTCTCAATGGATTTTATCACAAGTTTACCCAAGTCTAAAGGAAATACTGTCATCACGGTGGTATTTGATAGACTTACCAAATATGCACACTTTTGTGCATTATATCATCCTTTTAAAGGCAGTACTGTTACTACTACATTTATGGAAACAATACAAAAGCTACATGGAAACCCAAAGATTATTGTAAGTGATAGAGATCCCATTTTCATTGACAATTTTTGGACGAAATTATATTCTTGTCTTGGTACTCAATTAGCTCATAGCTCATCTTATCATCCTCAATCTAACAAGAAAACTGAGATAGTGAGAAAATGTTTGGAAGAATATCTTCGTTGTTTTTTATCTAATAAACAAACACAATGGGTCAAGTGGTTACCTCTGGCTGAATTGTGGTATCACACTTCCTTTAGTACTGCGACAAAAATGACCCCATTTATTACACTTTTTGGATATCATCCACCATCCATCACATCATATTTAAGATACAAATCTAAGGTTCAAGTAGTGGAAGACACATCGAGCATCAAACCCAAGTTCTCCAACTCTTAAAGGATAACCTTACCTTGGCACATAAGAGAATGAAACAAACAACAAATAGTAGAAATTAATAGAAATTTGCTAATATTGATGTATTCGAACTGAAAACAAGAGATTACAAATTTCCTCTACTATTCTTCAAAATGGAAATCATAATTCAGAAACACATGCAATGATATGTAACCATTAGAGTACCACAAGAACACAATGATTTACATGGGAACCTAATTGGGAAAAGCCCCTCCCCAGATTTTCATTAATCAGATGAGAATGATAAACTACTACAATGACTTGCTTCATATATGAAGTGTATCCTGCGCTATAAACCTTTTCTCTTGCTGATTGTCCTGCTTTGGCCAACACTTAACCAATTCAAGGCCCCAACTTGCTCTTATTTCCTTATGCAAATCTGGAGGAAATTAGCTCCTAAAATGTAGGAATTTTCTTATTTTTTATTGCATAATTTTGAAGGAATGATTCACCTGCGTAATAGCAGGGATTGTAGACTCAACTAGTATACAATTTATGTTTAAAATGTGCCCTTTCATCCACTCCAGCTAGGCAATTCGAATTCATGCACGTCTGGGGTATTTTTAGCTGATTGACTAGTTTAACTAAGAGATCACAGAGTTAACAACAATTAATCTACTCAAATGACCTTCAATAAACTCAAATAGGTACTTGAGCTCATTTAACTGAGTCAAATTGAAAATAACTGAACTATATTGCTAAATTTTAGCAATCACTACATGCATGTAACAACCCTGGTGAAAATTCCATGTAATAAAAGTTAATAAAGACAAAAATAATAACCACAGTTGATGGGAAACTTATTCTAAGTTGAATGTTGGGCAAGACATCCTTGTGTGGGTGTTCATTCACTTTATTATAGCTAAGGAAATTGGCAAAGGAAATGCCCAAGGCTTTGGAAAGGAAAAATGACATTTTTGCCACATTTATTTATGAAAATAATGGAAATTAGGAGAAAAGGAAGGTGAAAGGTCACATGTTTCATGTATGGAGGAACATGAAGGAAAATAATGGAAAATGAAGAAAATTGAGGCTTACTTGATAAAAAGGCTTATGAGGATCAGTTTGTAACCTTTTGTTAGGTCAGTTTTCAAGCCCTCTCATTATTCTCTCTCTCTCTCAATCTTGGACACTTAGAGTTTTCTTGGAGCATTTTGGCATTGGATCAAGAAAGGTAAAGAAGGCAAGAGGAAGCAAAGATCAAGTAAGGAAGAGTAGCATTAAGCAGCTACGACAATATTCTTTGCAGGTATCAATTTACATGTGTATTTTCATTGCTAGATTTGGTATGCATGGTATTGCATGTGGTTATTTTTCTATTATGGCATGGGTTTTTCCAAGTGTGATTGTTATGAAACTAGCTCAAGAAAAGATAGATCAACGCCTTAGAATTCAACCTCTTCGAGGGGGCAACCTCCTTTACATTACATAAATGAACAATTCTTTTATGATACAAATGACAAAACCTCCTTTCTATATATAGGAGTCTAAGGAGTCACAATATAACCCAACCAACCTAACCATAATAATATAAAGCCACAAAAATAACAATAGAGGGATTCTATGGGGCATAGTAATAACAATATGGGGGCAATAGGG
>APFE031057442.1:16858-215293 GCA_000404065.3 Pinus taeda | reverse complement strand
TTTCCAGCTTGTTGAATGTATGGTTATGGGAAAGGGCATTTAACTACATGGGAGAAATAAGGAGAAACTGAAAACCGGGGTGGGAAAACAGAAATTTTAACAATTCATGGGGCAACAAGCCCTCCTCTACAATAGTTTGCGATTAGGCTCCTCTCTCAGTTGACTTCATCCTCTTGTTGCGAGAGGAATTGGAGCACATATGGGAATTTGTATAGTGTCAAGAAGAGCAGGCTTGAGTAGTCCAAGGCAAAGACAATGGTGTACGTGCACACCAACCTTCATCTTATTTATAGGCAGAGGGATGAGTGGTTGAAGGGAAAGACAAAGATATGGGTTTGGACAACAGTATTGAGTTGGCATTGGCCAACTTGGATCTTAATGACCAGTGCTAGAGCCTGTCACTTTTGATAATGGCGATACTCTTGAGGGGTCATCCTCCACACTAGTAGATGCAAAGATTACATTGGATACAGAGGAGGATGGCATAGTTGTGGTGACCATGACAGTGATGTTGATTTTGATGATGATGATAAATGAGCTACCTACTACCTTGTAGTTGTTTTGTGTTTGCTATTTCTATTTGCCATTGGTATTGCTACTTCTTATGTAACACATTTTGATTTTAATGGCTTAATGAGAAAAATGCAGTTTCTTGTCTTTCTTGTTGAGAAATCTAGGGCATCGATGATTAGGAGATTTCTCTTCTTGATAATTGCTTGTAATATACTTTTACCTTTTGGATTATGATCTTCTCTTCGTTATATTATTAATGTGTTCTTTTCATCAAGACAATTACCAAATAAACAATAGAAGACAAGAACCACAATATGTAGGCTTGTCAGCTAGGGCCAAAACTTCTCACTCTTTGAGAGGAAAACCCAATCAGAAATTCTTCTTATAGATCATCAATTGACGAATACCAAGACCATGACAAAGGCCTTTGACTCTAGTGTCCTCCAGTGTTTTTAAACCCGGTTGGCTTGAAATCGACTAGGCCAAAAAAAATTCAACTCGGTGGTTGAACCGGTTCGGTCGGCTGAGTCCGTATCAACTCGGCCGAGTCAAGGAAAGCGGCCAGTGAGCCCCCAAAAACACAAGTTTTTTTATTTTTTTTTTATGTTTTTTTTTGATTGTGGAGGACTCCAAATGGTTTTATTAATTGGTTTGTTGGTCTTTGGGGTCCATCCACTCTCCTAGTCATCCTTTTACTTAAATTTTTAACATTATCATGAAATGACTCTGGATGTTTGAGAGTGGTTCCGACCTTATTGGATTTCATATGGATAAAGTAGAATTTCAGATTTCATTCAAAATCCAGCAAACTTATCAGTGTTTCAGGATTTCAGGATTGGGGGATTGCAATGTTTCCATTGAATTTTGTCATGTATTAAGGTATGGAACTCGTATTTAATCAAGAGCACCAATCCCTCTATGTAACTTGATATTAGTGACATTGGTTGTCGAACTCCTTTGGGATTCGCTCTTCTGAAAATGTCGCTCCCGCTCCCGTTTTCGCTCTCGCTCCCTGCTTTCACTCCCGCTCCCAAGTAACACTGAGCCAGATGATGTTGGAAACTCTAGCAGTAGCCAGTAGTACTGGTCACAAACTTTTGTTGTAGAGGCCATTTATAGCCTCCTTGGTTATGTGTTTTTGTTTTGATATCTATATCATCATCGTGTATGTATTGGACAGTGCACTGGGTGCCATTTTGATATAATGGATATATTCATGAGCCTACTTTGATCATATGTTATCTTCTATCTATATTCTAATGCTGTGTGTTTGGAAACATGAATGAAAATATTTAAAATTATGTGTTCTTGTAAAAAATAAATATTTAATGTATTTTTTACAATGACCGAGTCGATACCGAGTCTGAGTCGGAGTCGACCCTCGGTCGAGTCGGAGTTTTAAAACATTGGTGTCCTCTCAAGTCTCTTGTGACTAGCCTTGATGCTTTGCCTCTTCCTTTTCCTGACTTCTTTTAAATCTCGAATTGCTCTCCTCGACTTCTTCTAGAGAATCTCGGTCTCTACTTTTCCACACTGCTCTTCTTGGCTTCCCTAGAGAAACTCGGTCTCTTAGGTTAACCGTATTTCAGAAACCCTAGAATAATCTATGCTCCTTGATTAGTCGCTTCAAGAGAGAGAGAGACCTATTTGTCCTTGGCTTCTTCTTGCGAGATTCTATACCCAAACAAGGTCACCTCAATGTAGCAACAAATTCTTCGACCTTCTCTGGACATGCTTCATTCGCACGTGGGAGAATATATAACCCCAAGTTAGAAACCCTAGAAGAATCTCTTCCTTCACTATCCTTTCTTTGTTCTTCGCTCTTCTCTTATAGTCTTTTCTTTGCACTAATGCTTGTTGGCTCTTCTTCATTGAATTGCTTGCCTTCAAGTGAGGTCGAGTGTGGCTATATATACACATTGTCTCATGTCCTTTAGGCTGACATGATCACTTGAGGGAGAGCCGACATGATCTTCTAGGTTGCTCCATTCGTTGCAGGCCAATTTGAAGAGGGCTAGTGTCAAGGTCTTGGAGGAATACTTTACATAGACAAGCGTGACTCTTTACAACGTGTAACATGACTTCATTACATGACAATGACTCTTTTATTCTTTTATGACTAGATGACAAAATTCCTAAAGGGTCTCAATGGGAGCCTTACCCAAAAATAAAATCTCTTGCTCATGAAACCCATGATGCAAGCATTACAATAATTTTATTTTTCTTCTTTACATCTCTTTACATAAAATCACAATTACATGTCATTATGAAGATCAAACCTAGTTACACTTTTCAACATTTCTCCTATTGGATCATTGATGAATATGTCATAATTGTATTTCTATGCATAATGTTACATTGTACAACTTGCAAATTTTAAATTTACAATGTAGAATCTAGACCTATATCTGAATTTGTATAGTGAATGAGAATTTGTGTAAGAAATACCTTTTGAGTATTAATTTATATATATATATATATATTTGTAATAAAATAATATATAATGTGTTTTATGTGTCCTGTTTTGGGGGGTCTACATGCATCATGTTGGACACTCGAATTTGCTTGTCTTGCGTGTCCCCGTGTCAGGTGACTTAGACTGGTAACATGTAGGATCAACAAGGCTTGATTTTAAACTTCTTAACTTCTTTAGATTGTTAATCACTGGGGTTGTCATCGGTTTGTTGTCCATCATGCCAAACTTCAGTAATATTTTCATCACATATTTCCCTTGACCAAGATTTCAACTAGTTTATGCCATACCTCTAATCCTAGGTAGTAATGCATAAGACCAAGATCCTTCATGTCAAATTCGGCTGCCAATTGCTTCTTGCATTCTTGAATACAATGCTCTACACAAGTAACAAATAAGTCATCACAGGTTCATTCTTGACCACTTTGATGTAGAGGTTTGGATTTGCAGAACTCTTGACAAAGCCAAGCCTTAGAAGATATGCATCCATTCTTGTGTATCAAGCTCTAGGGGCTTGCTTCAGAGCATATAGAGCTTTCTTTAATCTATAGACACATGATTCCCTGTTATGGACTTCAAATCCCTAGGGCTGCTTAATGTAGACTTCCTCATCTATCGTTCCGTTCAAAAAATAAATTTTAACATCGATCTAATGAATGTTCCATCCCTAGTGGCAACCAAAGAGATTAATGATCTTATGGTTGTATATCTAGCTATAGGAGCAAAGGTTTCTTCATAATCGACTCCTTCCTTTTGGGAGATGCCTCTTGCCACAAACCTTGCTTTGTAATTGTCAATGCTCCCATCAACTGTATGTCTAATTTCGTATATCCATTTGGAAGTGACAATAGATTTATCACTTGGTCTAGGAATAGTTTCCTAGACATCATTTTTCATTATAAATATATATTCTTTCTGCATAACTTTTCTCCATTCTTGATGTTTCGCTGCTTCCCCATAAGTAGATGGTTTTGCTTCAATGAGCTTATTAGTTATGTAAACTGCATATCCTAAATATCTTTTCGACTTCTTGCTTCCTCTGAAAGTTCCTCTTGCTGCTACATGACCTTTAGCTTCCTGAAGAGTTGTTCTTAACCAAGCTGGCGTCTTATGAGTCTCTAGAATGATAACTTGCTGCAAGGGTTCACTTGGGCCTTCAACATCTTCATGATTTGATGTAGGTTCTTGATTATTGTCATGTTCCAAGATTTCTTCAAAGATTGGTACTTCTTCTCCATCAAAATCAATAGGAATGTCCTTGGATTTCTTATATGCAATACTTTCGTCAAAGATAACATCTCTACTTCAATTCTTCGCTCTTCTTTGATGTAAATTCTATAGGCTTTGGATGATGTACTATAGCCAACAAAGATGCCTTTCATACCTGTAAGGTCCAGTTTCTTTCTTTTGTCTTTTGGAATGTGAATGTATATTGGGCATCCAAATATTCAAAGATGGTCAACACTGGGCTCCTTTCTTGAGAATGCTTCTTCTGGAGTCTTGTCATCGAGGGTTTTGTGAGGACTTTGATTTTGAATATATATTGTTGTCATTGTTGCTTCTCCCCATAAGAACTTCGATAGGTCTTGATCATGAAGCATGGCTTTGATACATTCTTCAATCAATTAGTTCTTCCTTTCAGCCACACCATGTTGTTGAGGATTGTAGGGAACTATTAGCTCCCTCTTAATTCCTGCTTCGTTACCAAAAGCCACAAGATCTTTGGAAGTATATTCTCCCCCATTATCGGATCTCAAAATCTTTATCTTTCTTTCTATCAGATTTTCCACTTCTGCCTTGAATTCTTGAAACTTTTCAAACACTTTGTCCTTAGTCTTGAGAAGACATATCCATGTCTTTCTAGAGTGATCATTAATGAAAGTCACATAATATTGATGACCTCCAAGAGACTTTTCTACCATGGCTCCACAAAAATTGAAATAAATGAGATCCAAAATTTCATTGGATCTAGTGTCACTGCTTGCAAATGGTTTCTCTATATTCTTGTTGACAACACATTCCTTATAGACTCCTTCATGCTCTTCTTTTAGTTCAGGGATGCCATTAACCATATGATTTAGAGATGGAAAAATATTATAATGAAGATGACCAAACCTTCTATGCCAAAGCTCACAATAACTTATCTCTAAACGTACTAGAGCTTGGTCAGGTGGAGTAAGAAGTCTATACAACCTCTCCTCACGAATCCCAATAGTCTTAGCATCTTCAATACTATATCCCTTAACCCATACAATGACTTTGCCATGAATGAAAGCAACCCTATCACCTCTATACTCTGAACGAAATAGAAAGCAAGGTTTTCTTCAAACCTGGAACAAAGAGTATATTGATGAGATGAATGCTCCAAGGAAGTAGATCCAATTTCCTTGACAGAGTAGCTCTTCTTATCTCCAAGTTCAACTGAATGGAAAGTGATTCCTTTTGATATTGTTTGAAGTTGTCCACATTCCCTTGTGGTATGTCTGGAGGCTCCACTATCGATTACCCAAATATTATTATCTTCAAAAGTACTTGTGAGTACATAAAAGAAATTTCCATCCACGACCCTTTTAGATATCTTGGAGATGAACTTCATGATGTAACTTTTGATGGAGACAAAGAAACTTCTAAGAGTCTTGAGACCTTTCATCATACAACTCTCCATTGAAGAGGGAGAGAGAGAATAGATGACTGTTTCAAGAGTGTCTTCCAACAAGATAGCCAACAATGATGTAATCTTCAACCTTCCTTCCTTCACCTTAGCTTTGATATCATGTTGAGAAATCAAGGGTATTGCAAATTAGGATTTGATTCCTCTTAACTTGATAATTACTTGTGAGATTTGTTGGTGTTTAATTATTTTGTTATATCTTCTTCATCAAGCAAATACCAAAACAATAAACCACATGATGATCACAAGAACGAAAATGAACACAAGATATAGGCTCCAAGCCAGGGCAAAACCCTTCCAAGGGAAAATCCCAGAAAAATTGTTCTCTTCTTATAGAATCAGTTTAAAGTGAGACATTCAAGACCCAAGACCGATATCAAGACCTCCTCAAGCACCAAGTCTACCCTCCAAAGAATCCTTCCTCGAACAAGTCAAAGTTCACAAGTTCAACAACTTCAAAACTTTCCCAACTTCATAATTTCAGCCCAGCTTCATAGAAATTTCAGCCCTGCAGCGTCAGAGATTTTCGACCTTGCAACTTGTTAAGATGCTCCAGAACTTCGCATGTGTGAACAAAAGATGACAAAAACAGAAAGATCTTCTTCTTGCTTGCCCTTCTCTTCTTCTTCTTGACCTTCGCACTTGATTCTGCTTCTCTTGCTTGGAGATTGAACTTGTGAGTGAATGTGTCCAAATGAGGTCGAAGTCTCTTCCTTTTATAGCCTTCCATGTGGTCGAATTAGTCCTCCTTTAGGCCGACTTCTCTTGGCAGGGCCAACATGGTCTTGGGGGTCAAATAGACTCTTCTAGACTAAAAAATAATATCTTTTTTTGACTACAAAATTCCAGAAAGGGACTTTGACTCATGATAAAATTTCTTATTGACTTAAGAAACCTTAGAAGCATGAAGAACATGCTTATCTAGAAAAACAATAATAATAATAATAAATTTTCTTTTTCTGTTTTCTTTCCTTTTCCATAAAATTTATATTGATACAAGTACAAATACAATTATGAAGACTAAATCTAGTTACATTTTCTAACCCTCAACACTTGAACTAAACCCTAGGGAGGCTTAAACAGGTGAAGTTTGACTTGGCCAAGATTTGTGAATCTTCCTAAATCTTAACTGAAGTACGTGCCTTATACTTGGCCAAAACTTGTCATTACTTGCCAAGACTAACCCTTACTAATTTTTGTTTTTGTTGTTGTTGTTTACAGTTACAATGTTGTATATTCCATATGAGGAACGTATGTACCCTGTCGACGCTGTAAACATCCATCATGTCACTTGCGAGAATTGAACCTGGGTGGGGAGGATTCCATTCCTACCTCCCAACTACTCGGGATACACCCAATTGACAAGACTTAACCCTTACTATATTTTGAGTTTTTTTTTTCGTATTTGTCGAGTCTTTCTTGAGTCAGAATCTTGCAAAGTCCTAGGCCAACTGAGTTGTTTATGACTTCAAGCATGATAACTTGGCTTAGGCATCATTATAGTACATGATTTGTTGGAAGGTTGATTTTGCTTATTGATAGATTCAAAATTTGGATACCCAACTGTTTGAATCAACTCATTAGTTGCAAGGCAAAGAAATTGTTGGTAATGACATTCAGAGAGTGCACAAAAGGAAATACAAGTATAAACAAGGATTGCTTGTAAAGGAGAATGACAAACAAGACAATGTTAAGGGATACTGAATAAAATAGCAATATAGGGTAATGAACTTTTAACAGTTTGCTAATAAAAACTTGATTGTATCTTATCAAGAGAAAGATTCCCATTTGTTGAGTTTTCATATAATAATAGTGCATACAAAGCACGGACATGACTCCTTTTAGAGCCATTCATGTATACTTTAGTTTGTTGATTTTTAGGGCTAGATTGTTCTTAGTTATAGATAATTGCAATTTTAACTTTTTTCAACATTTTCACATTACATTCACCCCATAACATCATATCATCCTTAGCAATTATGTAGAGAGAACAATAACATAAACAATGCGACAAAACAATAAGGAACAATAGAAAAAAACATACACAATAGAGACACAATGATTTAGGGCAAAACCCCACAAGGGGGATAACCCAACTAGATTATTCTTCTTAGATATTCATGAACTGTTCAGCTGAGATACAAAGTACAAATATCATGAGACATAAGTCTTATATCACATTAGGCCACCTAGGGCCAATCCTGGATCATACTAGATGCTCATAAGATAGAAACAGACATACCTCTCAAGGAGGTATTCATAAGTCCACACAAGAATTACTGTTATAAGCACCATGATCATGTACATCACTTCACTGTCATATACATTGTCACAACTTTCATAGAGGCACTGTCACAATTGTCACACAACACTGTAATAAAGGCCATGTCACATGTCATAGAAGCATTGTTACATAGTACTGTTGATTTTTAGGGCTAGATTGTTCTCAGTTATAGATAATTGCAATTTTAACTTTTTTCAACATTTTCACATTACATTCACCCCATAACATCATATCATCCTTGGCAATTACGTAGATAAGATAAGATAAGATAATTTTATTAATGTCCAACAAATGACCATAATAGATCAACGGGATTGTTGGTTACAATGATTACATCATGCCAAGCTGGTGGACCAAACGGTCACCTTTTAACATTTCTTTTAAAAAGCAGAAAATACATCTATAATCTTAGTAGATGTAATGTAGAAGCTAGAAGCTCACGGCTTCGAAAGAAAGCACTGCGATGAAGCAAAGAAGGAGAAGAAGAAGAAGGAGCGATGAAGAAGGGAAGGAGTCTCCTGCCCAGTTCCTATTCTTAACATCCGAGGTAGAGAGAAGAAAACTGAGAGAAGCTTGTCAAAGTTTGCTGTCCTGTGGGCATACTGGGTTGTCACCGTTGTTGCCTAGAGGTTCTAGGGTGCCTCTCAGGGGTGGATCCAATCCTGGAGAGCTGGTGCAGTCTAGTGGGTCAGCCCCCCTGGGAACGCATTGATCTGGTCTCAGTGTTTGTGGGTCGGTCAATGGTTCTTTTGGTGCCCCCCGCTGATGGTAGCGCCCTAAAAAAGTCCGTGATCTTCTGTGTGGTGTCCGATTTGGTGGGGGGCTGAAGAAAACGGGCCTGAAATCTGAAGGCCTTCTGGAGATAAAGTGCAAGGCATCTCTGATCAACATATCTGAGGAAGCTGGTCAAAGTTTGAGAAGACATGAAGAGACAATGGAAACGACCTCGAATCTCGTAGAAAGCAGGGCATTCGAATATGAAGTGTGTCTCTGTCTCTATCTCTTGTAAGTGATAGAGCTGGCAAATCCTATCTGCCTTATCGATGTGGTGATCTGTCTCCACCTGGAGTTTGTGAGTCTCAACTCTGAGCTGCCCGAGGGGGATTCTAAGGGCATGCATCCAATGCTGGAACGTGTATTGGGGTTTGATAATGAGCCCATCCCTGATCTCCAGGCAATGCTCCGCGTAGAAGGCCATTTTTGGATGCACCCATTGGGAGGATTGGTCCATGTAGTCTGAATGTATCGTATGTAAATATCCTTATTAATGATTTTATTCAACTCTTGCTGATTGGGAAGGAGGTGGCCTGGAGCATTCAGAGAGTACTGAAAAGGAGGGAGATGGTCAATCTAGACTCTTGAAGCCTCCAGAAGCTTTGTCATACCAGCGTACCAACATTTGGATTGGCTTGTCTGCACATGGGCGATGTTCTCCGAGGAGCAATATGCTAAATATGGGTATCTATCATGACCCTTCCTCATGTCTGCCAGGCCTTGGAGCCTGTGTAGGAGCGACACTAACATGAATATCACCTCTAGGCAGAAAGGTTGAGCCTCGAACTCTGCTAGAATGATGTGTTGAGGAACTGTTTTCTTGCACCTAATGAAACAACGCAAAAGGAGGGTCTGGACCCGCTCTGCTGAGGCCCAATCTGACTCTAGGAGAGAGGGACCCCAAATCTCTGAGCCGTAAAGCACTGTGTGGTGAATCAAAGTGTCCATGATGCTCATTTTGGATGAGATGTCCTGGAAATGGTGTCGGAAACACTGCCTCTCCAGAAGGGCTAGGGAGCCATAACCTTTGTTGATCCGAGGCTGAAGGGCTGGCTGCAGGTTGAAGCGAGGCCCTGAAAACTGAACTCCCAAATATGTATAGGTGCTAACAATCTCGATCTCTTCTCCTTTAAATAGGAAGTGGAAGTCTGAGGTTTTCTCAATTCCATTGAAGATAATCACTTTGGTTTTACCCAAGTTCACAGTTAGATGCCTCCGATCACAAAATGCTGCAAGAGCATCCAACTGTCTCTGAAGGCCTTCTTGGGAGGAGGCAATAAGGGCAATATCATCTGCAAAGAGGAGGATGAAAATCAGGACCTGGTGAAGAAGACACCCATCTGTATCCTGGATATGCTCCGAGAGGAAGGACTCAAGCTCATCGATATAGATCTTGAACAAAGTAGGAGAAAGGGGGCGTCCTTGCTTGACTCCAATGGTGCTTCAGATGAAATCCGACATTCCTCCGACTGTGCGGAGACTGCCAAGGACGGCCTCATAGAGGCGCATGATAGCTGTTAGGAGAGTCGAGGAAATGCTAATCTCTCTTAGCCTCTGGAAAAGATTTTCCCTCGAGACTGAGTCAAAGGCCTTCTTGAAGTCTACAAATTAGTAGCACACTTTAGAGGATCGATGCCTAGCCTCCTCGATCATCGCATGAAGAGTAAGGATGTGGTCGATTGTCTGGTGGTCTGGGCAGAATCCTACTTGGCCCTTGGCCCTAAGTTGTCTCTGCTCAAGGAAATGGGAGAGTGTCCTGTGGAGTGCTGTAGCATATAGCTTGGAGAATGTGTGCCCAACCTTGATTGTCTTGTAGTTGTTGGGGTTGGAAGTAGGCCCTGACTTGTGGATCGGGTAGATAATGTGGTGTGACCAACCATCTGGAAATCCATCCCGAACCACTTGGTTGAAAAGGTCCACCAGATATCCTACTAGGGGGCGAAGTCCATGCTTGAAGAATTTTGCTTGGAAGCCTTCTTCGTCTGCTGCCTTGCTGCTATTCATTGTCCATATTGTCTCTCTGATATCGTTGTCGAAGAAAAGGTGGCAGGAAGTGGGGGGGGGGGAAGTAACCTGAATCAGAGGCTGCGCAAGAATGTCATACAACTGGGAGGTGTGAGAGAACATTGAGGTAGGATCAAGGTCGACTGGGGTAGGTGAGAGCCGGGAAAGGAGGGGAGTAGAAAGAACCTGTCTCCTATGGGCAATGAAAAGGCGCTTTTTGCGGTGAAGGAGGCGAGGATAGGCTGAACAGAGGTCTGGGTATGTTGGTTAGGAGTTCCAGAATGTGTGTCGAAGGTCCTGATGCATAGACTTGCATTCCTAGTCATACCATTTATTCATAGGGCAATTTCCCGGTTTGCGGGAGGTGGTGGCGGTATGGGTAGAATGGGGGAAGGATTAGAGCGTAGCTTCCAGATTGCATATGAGAGGCACTGGTATTTGTCCTTGGCGGAGCTGAGAGAGGCAAACTGGGACTCCGATGGGAGTGTTTGTCTGAGGATATAGAGGAGAAGAGATCAGGTTCAACCTCCTCAAATCGGAAGGTGGTCCTGGGAGGGCTGCGGGGAAGAGTAGGAGATGGATTTGGGAGGTCAAACTGCAGAGAGAGTGAGAGAAGTGCGTGATCTGTGAGAGGGATGGGGGTGATCGAGAAATTTTTGATGTATGGGAGGAGATCTGGGTTTGCAATAGCGCAGTTAACCACACTTGCCCCGCCTCCAAATGGTCTGCAGGTAAAGAAGTGCGAGGATGGGAAACATGGTAGGCCATTTAGAATTACCAACTCATGAGATTCTCCCAACTGTAGTAGATATCTCCCATAGGCTGTGGTGGGTCCCAAGTGATCCTCGGAGGTCAGGTGCATGCCGATTGTGGTCGGGTCAATCCCCCGAGTGCAAAATATATCCTCTGTCCAGTTGTGCGTAGGAGTCTGGAGGTCTTTGGTCCGGGCATTGAAGTCTCCCATGAGAATGACGTCTCCTACTACCGAAAACCTGGTGATGTCAGAGTACATGTTTGTAAAAGGGTCTCCGTCTAAGCTATTGTGAATAGCGTAGGAGGACGAGATAGGTGGGAAGTAACAGATTGCGACATAAATGTCTCTTGGAGGTGATGCTCTGGCTCTGATCTGAATCCACATGAATCTGGCATACTCATCGGTCGCGACCACTGATACTCTGCTCTTGAGGCTATCACAGACGAGGCAAGCAACACCCCCTGATCCGCTGGCACCTCCTAAAGTCAGTGTCTCCGTGTCTCCTGTCTGCAAACTGCGGTCCACTAGTATCCTGTAATGTTCGGGAGAGGTTGGACTAGGCTCGCATGAGTCTCGGTAACCAGGAGGATGTTCGCTGAGCTAAGGGCTTCGTAAAGTAGGCCTGGTGAAGACCAGAAGGAGCCATTGCCATTCGTGTCCCACGTCCTCTCCGCTCGAGCTCATCATTTGGAGCTACCTGAATGGGATGCCCATCCTGGGGAGGAAGTGTCTCGAATAACTACCCGAAGGTTTCTAATAACTGCCCATTTCCCTGCTGTCTTACTGTTGCAACCTGTTCCCTGGCCTGTTTCAATTTAGCTACTTGAGCTCTTGTGAGGTCTCCATCCAAAAACACTTTATTCGGAAGAGAGAATAACTTCCGCTTGGGTCGGAGTACCCGAAGTCTATCCAAGGAGTCATGGAACCTGAGGAAGAGGGTAGAGTCCTGCCCCATCCAGGTTTTGTCCGAGGTTATGTTTGGTATGTCGAGAGTGTCGAATAGAAACCTGTTCCCCAGTTCCATTGGGTCTGCTGAGGGGGGAGGTGTAGGGAGTCCTCTTACCTTAAGATTTAATTCTCTTGCTTGTCGGGTTCTTTCCTTCATAAGCTTTGCCTGCACTACTTCCTCCACCGCTATGAGTGGAGGGGCCTTGTCCTTTCCTTTGACCACCTTTGCCCATGTGCTGATATGCGACTCCGTTTCCTGTTTAAAGAACAATAACATCAACAATGCAGTAGAACAATAAGGAACAATAGAAGAAAAACATACACAATAGAGACACCATGATTTAGGTCAGAGATCAGGGAAAAACCCCACAAGGGGGATAACCCAACTAGATTATTCTTCTTAGATATTCATGAAATGTTCAGCTGAGATACAAAGTACAAATATCGTGAGACATAAGTTTTACATCACATTAGGCCACCTAGGGCCAATCCTGGATCATACCAGATGCTCATAAGATAGCAACAGACATACCTCTCAAGGAGGTATTCATAAGTCCACACAAGAATTACTGTCATATGCATCATGATCATGTACGTCACTTCACTGTCATATACACTGTCACAACTTTCATAGAGGCACTGTCACAATTGTCACATAACACTTTAATAAAGGCCATGTCACGTGTGTCATAGAAGCACTGTTACATATCACTGTCATAGACATCACTGGAAGACATGACTGTCATATCATTGTTATACGTTAACATTAGTTTACTATTACATCAGTCATGAACACAGGTCACCCTGCCATATATATTACTGTCATAACCACGTGAATCACTTCTCCAAACATCATTGTCATCACCGTCAAGAATATCTACCATACCTCACATTACATCCCCTTCATAAAAACATTGCCTTATATTGTTGCCATCACTGTTGTGAACACACTGTCACATATTATTGTCATCACTGTTATGAGCATACTATCAAGTGTCATTGCTATAAGCACACATATTACTGCTATAATTTTACTTACCAAGAATCACTGTCATATACACTGAGCAAGGAGGCTGCCATATATCATGGTCATAAGGAATTCTAACATATCTTACAGTCATATGAGACTGTCCAAAGACTCCAAACACTTAGCATCCATCAACCTTAAAGAGACATACATACCTACATGACCTCACATGGATGTTAAATGGATTTTGGCTTGTGATCTTCGGCTTACAATAACGTTTAAGAATACTGCAATGAATATATAGGTACCACTTTCCTAGCACCCAGCTGATTTGAATTTGTTTTTTCTTCTTTTTTATTAGCTTTTGGAACAACAAGCTTATCTCACTCCTCAACCTTTGTTGGAGGCTCATGAGACTTGAGAGGAGCATCCATCCTCATCAAATTTAACATCTCGACTTACCATTGTCTTCCATTATGCTAGAATATGGATCTAATAAGCCTTGGATGTCTTATTGTAACCAACAAATATATCTTTGATGTTGGAGGGTTCAAAGTTAGTCCTTTTTTCATTAGGCACATCAATATAAATGTGACAAGCAAATACACAAAATTGAAAGGTTTCTCACTAGTGAAGGGTTCCTTTTGTACCTGGTCCTTCAAAACCCCATAAGGGCATTCGTTTATAATATAGAGAGTTGTGTAGCATGCCTCTACCCATAGACACCTAGAAAAATCCATGCACTTGATCATTGCTTTGGCTGTTTAAATGATAAACAAATTCTTCCTCTTTGTTATCCCATTTTGTTGCAGGTTTTATGGTACTATCGTCTCTCTCTTGAGCCTTGCTTCCCTCCAAAAGGCCTAAATGTCCTTGGAGGTGTACTCTCCTTCAATGTTGGAACTTAGTGACACTTACTACCTTTAGTCTTGAACCCATAAGAATCTTAAGAAAGGCCTTGAACTATGTGTACTTACTGAACACTTCATTCTTTGTGTTCATAAAATAAATCCGAGTTCTCCAAAAGAACTCATCAATCAAAGAGACATAGTATAAGCTACTTGTTAAAGATGTTGAAGATATTGGTCCACACACATTTGAATGAATTAGAGAAAGAATCTACCTTGATCTTTTTCCTATCCTTGGTATGCTTGCTGAGTGCAGTATCCTTGTGCACTCGTGTCTTCTCAATCTTCTAGTCTGATAAATGTTGCACCACATCCTTCAAGAGTAGTAGTGCTCCATATTGCAGGTGACCAAATTGTTTGTGCCATAACTTAAATTGATTGTCACTCATGCAATAAAGCTCCATGCCTCACTAGATTTGCTAGCAACTTGTAGAGGCCACCTTCATGCACCATGGCCAAAACTCGACCAAGATTAGGGCTTTATTTTCTAATGATTACTTGCTGCTCATCAAGTTCAAATATACATTGTAGATCTATCATGCAAGAATTTGAAAGAAGATTCTTTGTTAAACCAACACCATACGAGATATTAAGCAACGCTAAATCATCACTTGAAGGAATGTAGATAAGACAAAGCTCATCTCAGTCACTGGATATGTGGTATCATTACCAAATTCCACCCATATGCTTGCATCAAGATGCCATGTCGAAGGAGAATCACCTTTAGAGCAACCAGGTAAAGCCAACACACCTCACAATTGTTATGCATCGGGCCATGTTTTGAGTGTATTACTAAAAAGCACATTCAACATTTTGGTACGTGTGCACTTACTTCTAGCCCCTACTTTCTTTGTTGAGCTATCTTTTCTTTGGGTTGTTGGTATGATCTACATCAAAGTCACCAGACTTGGAATTGGCAAAAAATTGGTGAGGCAAAAGAGCAAAGTGTTGAGCCGGATTAGGAAAAAATCAAGAAAAATTCGACAAATACAAAAAATTAAAGATATACATATTTTGAATATATATAGATATATATAAAACATGTCTATACAATGCAAAATATTAATAGATATCCAAAATTTCATGGATGAATAGGTGTCTCATCCATAAAATGAGCCTAGACTCCAAACCAAGAGCTAGGAGCATTTGCTTATAAAAAATGTTAACTATGTGGTAAGTACTGAACTCTGGTACTAAATACTAAGAAAACTAAGAAATAGATTCTCCCATGTCTTTGGTTGCTTTGCCCTTAGGGTTCTCTAATTCTTGAAGGTTAAAAGGAGAAACCTTCTTTGATTGAAGCCAAGTATATTTAGGATCCCAATCTACTTCTAGCTTTGCATCTTGTATGTTCAGGGCAATAACTGAGTGATCCAAACTTGTCATCATCATGATACATTGAAATGTGAATTAAACTTTAAAGTTTTAAACTTTAATCAATCCTTCGAATTTGAATGATTAAGCAATAGATATATTGATCTATGTTTTGTGTTTCTCAGTGTCTCACCAAATAATTGTCTATTGCAAAGCTGAGGTTGTAATGGACAAACAAAGGTCATTTAAGCACTTTTGTGTTAATTGGTTGCACCTCCTGGAATGTATTTTCTCAAACATGCTCTAGTTGTGCTTAGAACCTGAAGCAATGTAGGTCTGATTTATGATTCAAATGGCAAATCTTTTAAGATTTGACATAACACTGCCAAATTTTTTGCCACCAACTACCTAGCAAGTGGCAAGGGTTTAAGAGCCAAGATGAAGATGATTGAAATTAAAAATATTAAAAGTTAAAAGAATCAAGATAACAAAATTTACTAAAACACTTGACATAAAAAAGTAAATTTAAAGAATTTTGATAAAGTCTTCAAGATTACTTGGGAACATTTTAGTCCTTTCACGTATAGCATTGTTATATGAAAACAATTTTGAAGGTGTCCTATAATCTTGTAGTTGGGTAAGGATGTGGCTTTGGGTTCTTGAACAGGGATGCACCTTTCAATGCATGTCATAACCCCTCTAGCAACCTTCTCATCCTCACTAAATCTAGTCTTACCATAAAAATATATTGTTTTTAAAATTACTTAGCACTATATAAAGGGGAATGCAATTTCTTGTCTCAATGTTTAGCAATAATATACTAAAGAGGCATTTACTTCTTTTCCTCATCCATATATCTTCTTCTGGTGGCCTCCTTGGCGAGATCCATTGATTCATAAATGTAACCCATAGCGGGTTTTCCAGTATTAACCATATTGAAAGATCAAAGTGAATTGTCAAACATTTGATTTTTGATATAAAATTTAAGTGAAATTGAAAATGAAAATGTTTGACTACAAAGTTGAATAGGCAAACATTGAAAAAGTTTAAGAAGAGAGTACCTAAGCACTTTGACAAGTGGTTCCATCACAACAATAATCTCTTCAGCATCGTTCCAGTTATCATCATAAAGTTTTCAACACAAGTGCAACAATTTCAATGCTTTCAAGGTTTTACCATTTATAGATGCCATCCACTTGGTTTCCAAAAACATCCAGATTTACCTTTTCCTTAACCACAGACTACAAGGAGATGAAATTTGTTGTAAAGTTGGTCACTGTAAGATAGACAAGTTCCTTGCCTTCAATGTATATTCCAATGGTGTGGAGGACATTTGTCATTGTAACCATATTTGGTTATGGATTTTGCCTATCCACAACCCCTCTTGTATCCGTGCAAGTTTACGAATGTTCTTAACCATTAAATCTATGCAATGTGCAACACAAAGATCTCAAAATTATGTTAGGGTGCCTAAGCTCTTGAGTTGCAAGAAATACCAAGACATCTAGAAGATTTTGAAACGGGTACAACTAGAAACATCACCTCTAGAAAATGGAAACATCAGCAAAACGTCATATATATATTTAAATAAGTTAATAACACATTATCTTGCAAGAAAAGAAAGAATGAGACACAAATATTTTACAAGGAAAACCAAGTCTATATTAATTTTCATAGATGATTACATGATGCATAAATCCAAAATTAGCCTTTATAGATGAGGTTGTACATTGAAGGTTCCAAAACCAACCTTTATACATGAGGCTATATGTGCTAAATTGAAGTAAACATGAACTAAAGGCAAAAATTGACTACATCTTAGCAATCATAGCAATCCTCATACTCATCAACAAATATAACAAAACGCTTTTCCAACAGAAGAGGCAATTCTAGTAGAACTTCTAGTTCCGCTTGAATCACCACTAATATCAAGAGCATCAAGAGAGAGCTCTATGTGTAGTTTTTATTAATGAAATTAGCTTAGGAGTGAAATAAACTTTATGAACAATGCTTAATTAAGCAATTTTGGGCCATAGAAGGGACCCACGCCCTTCTTGGTCGCTTGAATGTGCTCAAAACAACTACTTAACTTGTTGAAATGTTGTAGTTTTCAGCCAAAATGACCCTGAAATGCTGCTGGTCATACCGTACGACGCTAAGTTGCACGAAATGAGTACGAGTTTCCGAAACGGGAAGCGATACGAAACGCGACCTCCCTAAATTTTGGAAACGGGGAAACGCGAATATATATATAATATATATAATAATATATATATATAATATATATATATATACATATATATATTATATATATCATAAAGCATAAAATGATACATTATAATTATTACACTTAGACATTAAGATTTAATTTACATCACATTTATCTCATGAATGATCACTAATGAAAATAAAAATATCGGAATATTCCAAAAACAACCCTTTATGTATATATCCAAATCTCAAAATCAGCGTTATTATATTTAATATATGAGGCTGCAAGTACAAATAAAGACTATAAAGGCTGCAAGAGAGAGATCCAAAATCAGGATTTTCCTGCATCGACATCCCATTCTTTAGAAGGACTCCCCCCAAATCCTGAAATCCTGAAAAACAGATAAGTCTGCTGGATTTGAGATGATGAGCTACAAAATGTATACTTTCTCCATATGAAATCCAATGAGGGCGAAACCACTCTCAAACATCCTGAGTCATTTCATGGTAATGTTAAAAATTTAAGTAAAAGGATGAAAATGAAAAATAAAGGAGAATATCACTTTTACTTTAAGAATTTAACATTACCATGAATCGCATATCACCACTAGGTTAAAAATTCACTTTTATAACTTTAGACACGCATCTAGAAGCAACTAGAAGTCACTAACATACCCTAAAAATAAATTAAAAAAAAATTAAAAAAAACACAAGTTAATGAGGAAACGTGGGTCGTACGGCTGTGAAACGCGTTTCCGGCCGTTTCGGGAAATGTGGCAGTACGGCCGGAAACGCGTTTCATGGCCGTACCAAACGCGTTTCCGTGTTTCGTACCAGTTTCTTTACGGAAACGGACCTTTGTACCACGTTTCCTGCAACATAGGTACGACGTTTCAGAATCGCGAAATGCCTAGAACTCATCCCTCTAGTGCTTTGAAGTTTGAACATATGTAGATTGATTTGCTATGCAACACCTCCGAACTGGTCTCGAGGATATTGGTCAGCCTCCTCTTGAGTTATCGTGATAGTAATCTTAGCATGACTTGTTGGTTTCCTTGTTGATCTTTGTGTGCTAGATCTACTACTATATACTGATGTTCTCTCTCTACCCCACAAAACCTACTAAATATGAAAGACAAAATTGTTGTGATTATCCCTTATTACAAATCATACACATTGTACTCTGACATAGACTGCATATGTGATATTTTTCATGGTCTAAATGTCAAATGAATAAGTGAATATTTCTTTTTGGAGTTGGTGCTACATGGCTGCCAGTTTGGTTCAAGGAAGCTCAAACTCCAAACGTTCTTGAACATGGTAAATGTTGTATTCAAAAGATTTGATGAAAAAGAAAAAAATGGTTTAATTGAATGAATGTGTCCTTGTTACAGACATTAGGACAAAGTCAGTGGCTTCCTTGGGGTTTGAGGATGGGGGCATTTATGTTACTTCCAATGTTGCATGAAACGAGGATGAAGCAGGTGCTTTTTTTGAGAATCAAAGCGTCAGAAGTGTCATTTTCCAAAAAACCTCTGAAGCGAAGCGTCTTAAAAGCATCTTCAGAAAGAGAAGTTAATGGTCATGTGGTCTCTGTTGCATTTCACTAAAATGAAAAAGGTAGAGAACATTCAGGTGACGAGGGACTCACAGGTAGCTATCGACTAGGCGAATGGGAAGGTTCAGATTGAGTGTGCTAGACTCACCTCCTTTAGGCGATCCGAAGCTCCATTGATCAAAGTGCAAATGATATCAAAGGAGACAGTTCAAATGATCCCTGGAACATTTTGTTTTACAATTTTTTTGAATGGGGAAGTATTAGATGGAATGGCATCCCACTTTTGAAGTTAAATTTTTTATCATAACATGACGTAAAAGATTTTGATAATGATAGTTCACAACAGAATATAGGGATCCAAGTAAGAACAACCTACCAAGACTTAATATAGTATAGTATAATTTTGTGTAACATGTCCAGATGGACTAGGAAGATCAAGAGGAATACTCCTGTTTTTGTAATATATAAAGCCTAAGGGCTAAGACATGTATATTCTACATATGAATATAGAATGATTTTTTTCTTTGAACACACACACAAAAGATTGCATTTATATTCCAAAAAACATCCAAAATGCCAAATTAGTTGCAGATTATATGAGAACATGCATATTTGTACATAAATCAAGATAGAAATGGCATCCATAGTACATGAATGATTAATAATTCGAGAATCAATCATCTAGATTCTAGAAATTACAAACAAATATTAAACTTTATGCATAGAAAAGAAAGAAGACCATTAAAACATTGAAATAGGTGATCTAGCAAATGTCAACATGGCCAAATAGTAATGTTTACAATATAGACCATCTACACACTGAAGTAGGAAGATTGAAAAATCCAAATTCAAAACACTAAAGTCTAATCTATAATCTATATTATGACAAATAAAGTAGTGAATCTATTTACCATTCGCTCCTTTGTACACCACCATGATCGCTGCGTGGGCTTCCATGTGGTGATAGTGAAGTAGATAATGGTCATGGAATTGAAGATGAAGCCCCTGCTGTTGTTGCTGAACTATTGAACATGGGGACCATGGCATTGGATGGGGGTGGTATCTCAATACGATCATCATCATCTTGGATAAGAGCATCCTCCAACTACTCTAAATACAACACTCCATCCTCCAAATTATCTTCCCCTAGATTTTTGTCCCAAACCATCAAGTCTTTATTTGTCTTTGCCTCCTCATAGTAATGGGACAACAATCACAAGTTGTAATGAACATAAACAAGGCCCTCTGCCCGATTTACATTCAATTAGTTTCTTTTGACTCTATGGATGAAACTATAGCTACTCCAACACCTCTTTGCAGAAGAAATTTTCACCATCTGTGAGAGTACGTGTATTGCCAAACATTGTAGATATCGAGTTGCACCCCCATGCATGTTGCTCTGCTTGAAAGAAGACAAATTCCCTTGATCTTTGACTACATGGTTGGTATGAAAGGCACCAACACAACATATGTAGTTGACCAACTGTCTTCGTATGGTGTCACACTCCTCATTAGGGACTAATTTATCTAATGCTTTCATATAACCAACTTGCACTTTGGATCTTGGTGTGATTTTCTCTTGGTCCCCCCATCAGGTGCTAATGATGAAAGCCATGATACATGATAGGATTTATGTACAAGAACATATGATAAGTCATGTAGTGGAATGTTTAGCATTTCCCATCATTTTTCCACCTCTGCACGAATATAATTATACAAGTTGACATCTCTAGGCTCAACAACATCTTTAATTTGCCCGAACATGCTATCCATCTATTCATACACCTCCCCAATTATTGGCTAATCTAAATTTGCAAACTCGATCATGTTATAAATTGGCGTGGTTAATTGGAAAATGTATCTAACTTGTGACAAAAAGTGATTGTGAAGAACATTTTCCTTCACTACATTAGCACCATCTCTATCATTGCTCATGTCATCCCATGTATCACTCATCACCATAGCATCCAAAGTTTGTCTCACCTTCAATAGGTGCCTAAAGGTGGGGTAATAGCTTGAAAATCTAGTTGTTCAAGCAGTTGCCACTTGGAGTAAGTGCCATAAAAGTTAATTGACCCTTGTATGCCCTATGAGAAATTTAATGAGTTGCTTCCCTCTGTTGTATCGCTGATTAATCTATCCACATTCTGTATGCTTGAGAATATCATGCATTAAAAGGTTCAATATGTTCACCAAGCACCTAGACCAAAAGATGTGTGGATAAGTCTGCTTAATGATTTTTCCTGCTCTCTTACAATTTGCTGCATTTTCAGTGATTACTTGAACGACATTAGTAGGACATGTTGTTGCCCAAATTGTACAAGTACCGTGACAACATGAACCACATTAGTAGGACCTGTTGTCGCCCGGCCTGTATAGACACCACAACAATGCTCAGGATGGGGGTTGTCACTCTGATCCCCACCCACTATGTTTTAGCTATCTCCCAACAACAGGCTATGGGGGGTAGTCCCTATGGAATGAGGTGAAGGAAAGTAAGTTGAGAAATCAAGTTCCTTGGGAGACACGGATGAGTGGCCTAGCCACTTGCTTGGAATTAAGCAAGATTATGATTAATTAGTTTTTCTATTATGAGACTAGTGCTTTATTGAAGTCACAGATTCTTGCTTCTTATGACTTGAAACCAAATGATTGGATGGACACCCCCTACTTGAATGATTAACTAACCTATATGATGTGCAAATTTCAACAATATACCAAGATACCAAGATACTCAAGATGTCAAATGCCAACAGTAGTCAGTCAAGATGCTGATCACAGATTTATGATAGTGTATTTCAACAATAAATATTCAGAAATTCAAACTTGATCAATGTTATAATAACAATAAGAAAATGCTAAACCTACACTGCTTATGCTTGCCCAAGATCACAAAAATATGCCAACTTGGAAAATATGTATGTTAGCTTTCTCAAGATATATCTTTCAGTAAAATTTCAGATCTAAAGTATGATTTGCAGCATAATTTAATCCACAGATCAACAAATAGTGATGTTAGCACCAATGTCCAAAAATGCCTAAAAATAGTAAAAATTGCCAAACTCGAGGAAAATCAATTTTTAGGTTTTTTTAGGGCTTGGCTAAGAAAATTGCAGATTTGATATACTTATTTCAGCAGTGAAACAACAACAGATCAGCGAGATAAAATTGACACAAATAGATAACCAATATTTCCAGAAATGACAAAATACACTAAAACTTGAAAATTTCCAATTTGACAACTTTAGGAGTTTGATTAAGAGATTTTCAGAACTGATAAGTTTATGACCATTGACAACAATATATTAATGACAAATCAACACACTGAGAATACTATAGATAATCCCCACAATGTCGAAAAATAGTAAGTTTGCCAAAAAAATGAAAATTCAGATTTTCTAGACTTTAATTAGGATGTGATTAAGAAACGTTCAACTCTGACTTTTTACAGCTATGCAGAGATTTCCAGCAAGCCAAAATGTCAGATCTAGGTCAAATCAGAGATGCCCGAGTGGCAAAAAATTGTGAAAACAAAGATTTTGCAATTCTAAACAATTTTGACCATATAGAATTTGATTTTAAGGCCTAATTATTTGTGACTTCATTGTTGTAATGAAATTGAAGCAAAATGAGGGTTTGGAGGTCAGACCCTAGGCCCAAGACCTTGAAGATCCCATCGTTGAATATCGTTGAAATTTTGGGATTACCTTGTCGTTTGCTAGATATGAATTTTGAGACTTTAATCCTGCAAAACCGCCAAGTATTTAGCCTTGAAAATTTAGCTTAGGGTTTCAGGTCAATTTTGGGTCAAAAGAGGCCAAGAATCGGAGAATAAGGGTAAGAAAAGCCAATTTGTGGGGATAAAAGGGTTGAAATGATAGATTGAGGGATGAAATGGTAAGAGGAGGTCAAAAATTGAAAACCCGTGTCTCGAAAATTTCCAGATTTGAATTTTACCTTCAAATCTTCAATAAATGGCCCAACAAATTTTTTTAGAGACTAGATCTTGTTGAAGAATCCAGGGCAGTTAGCATTACATAGATTCTTCTATACTTGATAACAATTTGTGAAATGCTTTTACCATTTATCTTATCTTGATCTTCTTCTTACAATGAGTGTGTGTGTTTACTTCATCAAACTGTTACCAAAACAAAAACACAAGAAGTTTGCATTTTGCCAGGGCCAAAACCTCTCCCTCTTGGAGAGGAAAACCCACACATAATTCTTCTTATAGAGATTCTAATTGACGAACACCAAGACCATTATACTTGACCCTCTATGCCACTCTAAGACTAAGACACCAATCCTCTTCTTTGTCATTGCTGAGATCATCATCATCATTGCTATATCATGACTGCTCCTTCATCTAGATCATCGCTGCACCATGACTGTTCCTTCAGTTAGACCTTCATCACTATTGTGCCAATGCTACACCTTCATTGAGAACTTGATGTGCCACTGCTTCACCTTCACCAAGAATCTTATAACATCAATGAGATCTCCACTTAGAGGTATATATATAGCTGTACCGAAATCTTCATCTTCGTTAGGATCGTGACTGATATCATGCTCACAGTAATGTTGAGGACATGCTGTGTCTAGGATATATATACTACACCGAGATCCTTTCGGTATCAGGAATGTTGAGATTATGATTGTATCTTTGTCTGTATTGTGATCTTCATCGAGATTGTAGCCCTGTTCTCCTCGCACTGAGGTCAACTGCAACTATACCGAGACTGTATTACAGTGACCTTGTAACTAGGCCGAGATTGCAGTGAGATCATTGTACTTGTCATCGAGATTTTGTACCTTCCTGTAGCCATCTGAGATTGCAGACTTGTTTGAGATTCTTGACTCTAATCATCACCGAGATTGTACCTTCCCGCACCTTTGAAGTTTCAGAGGAATCTGAAATTTTGTCTTCTCCTTTTCTGTGCATACCTTGACTGGGTATATATAGTGGTTTGCCCCTGTATTTGAGCTGACTTTTCCATCGAAGAGATGTGACTCCATATGTGAGCCGACTTGACGTTAATATTCATTTTGAGGCTGACTTAATTGTTCTCTTCATCTCTTTGCTTGCAGTCTTCTTTGTTGGAGGATGGTGCCTGTCTTGGCGGGCTACTTGACACTAGGCTGACTCATGTTCATTACATAAATGCTCAAGAAGAGCTCTTCAATATAATTTTGACTCTTTGACTTTCCTAGACCTATAGAATGAGCAAGAAATTCATTCATATATTTATAAAAATAATTTTTTTTTTTCTTGACAAGTACAAAGATTAAAATTACATTGGCAGACTGAACCTAGTTACCCTTTTCTTCAACACTTCCTCTTAAATAGGGAGGTATTTACAATGGTACTTGGTTATTTTCAATTTGAAGAATTTCTCATAAGAAGAATCAGATTGGTAATCCCATCTGTATAGCATCATATTAATCAACATTATCTTAGTGCAAGGCCTTGACTAACAACTCCATCTCTCCATGAGACCATGAGCTACAATGCTGGCAAGACCAATGATTTATAGACACCTTCATCATTGTCTCTCAAGGTACATACCCAACCGGGTGTTCACTTTGTATGACCTTCTAGGACTATTCTTATCTTGGGTTCCCAACCCTCAAAGAATATTTGTTCTCTTGCCTACTCTTATCTTCGATGCCCTACACATCCTCAAAGAGTATAAGATGCTAGATGATTACCCGATCCTCCCATTCTTTCTTCCCAAGTGAAGGCAAGAATGTTGTGTCTATCATGTGTCTACATTTCCATTCATGGCTTTCATCTAAACTTACGACTGTTAGTCCTGGTCTAGTGCATGACATATGAAATGGAAAAACATAGTTGTCACTCCTTTGTAAACAGGGGTGATCTAATTCAAACTCCCTCTTGATCAGGGACCTATCAGAGCTCCCTCTTAGCTAGGGACTCTTTTATACATCAACAACTTCTTCTTTGTGGGTTCTTTAGTTGCTTGATCAACTTCTCTCCTTGATGTCATGAAAATCAGTTGAGCTTCTTCCTTGTAGGGCAACAACCATCGATCACTTTCCTCCTTAGTTCATCATGTCATTCCTTTCTTCATGGAAAATGGCCTTCTTCATATCTGGAACCTTCGTTATACGACTACTTCTTTCTCATCATGCTTCTTTCATCCACATTAATTCTAGTTGTACTTGTATTTACAACTCTTGTTCGAGTAGAGCCCTGCTTTATCCAGATATTATTCAAGAAATCAAAACATCATATTAAATTAAATCATACCTTACGAGATGGCTCTTCATCATGACATCTTCTTGTATGTATCAACATCCTACACACATATTGACACATCTCCCAAACATATCTATTGTCAAGGGTTTTCATCTTTTCCAGACTTTCATTAGTGTCTTCATATCTTTCTGGGAGATTTCCTAGTCAAATCTTCTTGGTCTTTTGGATGTTGATTTCCTTCATCATGGTTGCATATCTCACGATCTGTTCCTTCTTCACACATTTCATTCTCAGTAACTTTCAATCAGGGTTTCTTCATTGTAGTCAACCACCTCATACTTCATATGAGGACATATTATGTTGATTTCATCTCATGTGACTTATGCCTTCATGCATCCTTTCAAGGGAGGAGATCCTTTTCCTTCTTGATCATGCTTCTTAAGATAGAAGCAATGATCCATGTTCGCTGCAACCATATGACATGACATTATAATATTAAACACAAGCATACATACCTTATTTTACCTTTAGGTCATTGAAGTTTCTTCTAGCGACTTCCTTGATTGAAAAGATCTTGAATCCCTTGATCTGCTTCATGTCATCATATCATCATCTCATGGATTCCATAAGTTGGAGTTCTTGTTGAAAACTTGCTTCCTCTTTAGATTAGTGAACCCTACGATGAGGATTCCATCAGAGAATTTTGAGGATCTTGTATATCCCCAACTGGCAGATGTTTCCTTTTTGACTTGATGTATGATGAGCCTTAGATGAGTCCTTTCTTTTCTTCAATGTCCACTGAGGTTCCCAAGAGCTATATATCCTACTTGTTTGTCTGCCATGGATTTTGTCTTTCATGAATCCCGTGGTGATGTTATTATCTCTTATTTCTAATGCTTCCATGATGCCATGATGCATCTTATTACCATTGCCATATCTTATAACACACGATTTAGGAGCTTATGATAGGACCCTTTTGTGAGGGATACTATCTTACTCATAGGAGAGATTTGATACTCCCTCTTTCCTTGGCCCTTTTCTTTAGCTTCCTCCATCTTTCTGTGATATGAGCTTCCAAAATCTTTCTATAGCATTTTATCTTAACTATACTTATTTTTGTCTTTGCTTGAGGACTAACCTTGCCTTTCCTTTCTGCACATGGTTGAATTCTTTTATCCTTTAATACTATAGACTGCAACTTGTCTTTCTCTATCTAGCATAGAGACCACAAATTGTCGGGTGAGGTAACTTTCTTTATTCATTGATATTTGTTACCTTGCTCATCAATGATGACTACCTTCTTATTATCTTTCCTAGATCTTCATGAAGTTATTCCTTCATTCTTTGATACCGTCACTATTGTGTAGGTCCAGGTGACCTTCTTTACTTTAATTTCCAAGAGTATATCTAGCATTTCGTATATCTCTCTTTATGTCTCCTGTTTTGCTATTTAGTTATGAGAGGACTTTTGAGTGATATCATATTAATCCTCTGAATCTCTTGATGGATTCAAACAATGCTTGACCTTCATAGACCTTTTCATAGATATCAATGATTTCCCTTTTCTTTGAGGATTATGACAATCCTCCTTATTCTATGCAAGGACTTTCGATTATCTAACCAATTTATAAATTGCCTTGCAATCATGAAATCATTTAACCAAATCTAATAATTCACCTAATAATTCAACAATAAATTTCACCCTAGTTTGGGGGTTTACACTGGAGGGAAAAAAACTCTTCTAGTTAGTCGTGTCGAAAAACATAGGTAATCAGTGAGGTTAAAAAACCTTCTAAGATGGAATTCGTTATCAAATTGTAGGCTTACCTAGGTCGTTACATACACTAATGGTTTTATTAAGATCATTTACAATATATAACTTGCAGAATGGGATGACTATGACACAGAGATTGTTGATATGTGATCCGATCCTTGTTGAAAATTTTGGTACTTCTGCTTCCTCGGAACTTTGACAATTTGAGTGCAACATGACCAACATCATTAATTGTTTTCAATAGGAGATTTGCAATGCTTTGAGAGGATGCAATGATCAAAGAGGAGTCATGACTTGGAAGAAAGTGAAACACTGCGCTACTAGTAGAAACACCAAGAATATCTATCAAATGTTGCTTTCTAACAGTGCTCCAACCAACTAATATAATAGATCTATAATCCATGTCAAAGCTCTATGAATCTTGGCTTTTTCTATGTCTAATAATAAAGTTCTAGCTTTTCATATTTGGGCTTCTTGTATCCTTTTGGGGCTTCATTGATATCCTTAACCAAATTATGCCAGTAGGGGGAGGGAAGCGCGTTGAATAGAATACTGTAAGCACAAGGAAACCACAACACGTTTCCATCCATGTCATCCCTCCCACCAATATTAAGGAAATTTACTATTGTTCTTCCAGATTCAGAGGTTCCAACATTTCCAAGAGGAGATGAAGCTATGTGGCCACCACCACCAAATCTAGACGTTGCATCATACTATAGTTTTTTATTCTTACGATGTCTTTCTTGTGCAACCTCCTCTATTTTGAAGTATTTTTGCCTTTGTTCTGTTGATACCTTAGTGAAAATTGAGATCCCTATAGCATCCTTATTGTCATCACTCTCCATTATTTCACAAAGATGCCTCCTGAGTCCTCACACGGGTATATGAAGTGCTACAAGGTTTTCAACCATGACAATCATGAGGGATATAAATTTAAAGGTTCCACCACCTCTCGCCCCCTCATGTTTTGTCAGAAATCTCCACAAGGGTGTCAATAAACCTTTTCCCCCTTACATTTAATTGCCCTCTTCATCCCCTTCCCCTTCAAAAACCTTCCTTATCATCATACATTGGGTCAGTATGAGTGTGACCATTATTGTCTTCTTCCATTTCTTCCCTTTGATGCATACCCTCCACCAACACCATGAACACCAAAAATGGAATTATAAGCCAAAAGAACACCATTTTTCTCAAAACTTAGATGGACAACCTACAATAAAATAAGGAAGAAGAAGGAACGGGGAATGGGAAAGAGTAGGGGAAGAGGAAAAAACACAAACAAAAATACAAGAAAATGAGGGAGTTGGGCATTTGCACTTATCTTACCTCTTGAGAAGTTGAGGTAGATGGCAGCCTTTGTTATCATCTCCAAGATCCTCTTTATTCACTCCTCCAAGCTCTCCTTTTCTCTCTTCTCCACAAGTCTGCCCTCAAAATTCTGCTATCTCCTTTGCTCTCTTGTCCTCTCTCCTCTAAGCTCAGGCAAATGAGATGAAAGAATGAAGAAAAAAGAGGGGGAAGAGGTATTTTAACCTCATCCTCTCTTTCCTTCATCCCTAAATCCAGCCTAGGTCCCACCCAAACCCAAACTTAAAGATATATTAAAAAGAATGGCCTCATGGAATTGTGTGTGTTTCTTCGCAACAATGTGTTAAGCACTTTGGAACCATGCATGGAACTGTGGTTCCACATGCAGAATCATGCATGGAGCCATCATGTTTCCACATTGGCAAGAACCATGACATTTTTCTGGACTGTAGTTCCAAATTTTGGGGATGTGGTTCGTAGGGAAGTTCGAGCATGAATCCGCGTGGTGTGTTGTTCTGGCCTCCGGGCCTTTTGGGGGGGGGGGGTGCAGTACCATGTCAGTTGGGCACATTATAGGGCAATTTAGCTAAAATATGTACCTGCTAAAGTAGTATAAATTCCCTCATTTCTCATTTTATTGTCAATGTATTACTCTTGTACCAGAAAAGAACCACTAGTGCATTGTACTTGACTATTTGGGCATCATTAGGAATGGAAATTGGAGGTGATTGAGGTTGCATTCAGAAGGCATGATTGTGCTCACTGCTGCTTAGGTTTTCTTAAATTTTGGCGGCCAATTGTTCACAATTACTTCTGGATCACCAGTAATCTATATAATATTCGAAAGGAAAAGTTGGGTGGCTTGCATTTGACGAACTGCGATATATTTTTGGGGATTTTCTTTGACAAAGTTTAGAGAATTTGTGCCTTTTGGCGAGACTTGGAAGTTTTTTGTTGCCTGTTCAGATTCAATGGTCATTTGGAGGGGTGGCCTGCAATATGGCGAAGCCAAACTAATGTGGAGTGGTGCTCAGACCAGAACCATTCCGTTTGCATTTTAGTACAAGTTAGTCCTCTTGAAGAGTGTGGTATGAGTATTTTGGAAATTGATGTATTGTCTATTACTTTATTGTTAAGGTTGATTATCTTGTCTAATTTTCATGTCCTCGCTTATGACTATGAACATAATAATATGGCATAATGCTGGTGAGAGTATAACTACTTGGAATGTTATAGGATGTATGTGTTTATGCAAAATAGTAAGACATAGCTGAAATGCTCTTGGGTGATCTATTAATTTTGGAATGCATTATGAACATTGATGATAAATCGGGTCCAAGCTAATCACATCAATCACCCAGCTAGTGAAAAATGATGTATCTTTATTATCTGCATATTGGTATTTGTTTCCATGATGCAAGTTTAACTTTATTGTTGGAGTGCCTATAGTGCATATTATGATTATTTCCTTGCCTGGATTTGCCATGTTGGGTGTATACTATGTTGCGGGGGAGCGCCCCCCCGCTCTCGCTCCCAATCCGTGCTTTGAGAGGGAACGGCTCGGGAGCGCGCTCCCGATAAAAAAATTTCCGCTCCCTGCCAAAATCGGGAGCGATATCGGGAGCGTCGCTCCTGGAGCGGAAATTACAGCTCGGGAGCGATCGCTCCCGAGCTTTAAATTTTCACTTCGAGAGTGATTCGGCTGACGGCGAGAGCGATCCGGTGGAAAAAAAAATAGCGGATGCCAAAAAAAATCAAATTAAAAAAAAAAAATTATGTTTTATAAACATAATGGGGCTAAAAGAATTTCATTATCACTTGAATGAGAGCAAGAGCAAATGAGTGAGGAGAATCGAGGAGCAAGCGCCGAGGAGCAAGGAACAAGCCGCAAAGAGGTAAGTAACTTAGTAATTTAGTTAGTTTAGTTAGTTTAATTTAGTTAGGTAGTAATTTAGTTAGTTTAATTTAGTTTATTAGCTATATTTAGTAAAAAAATCATGAATCTAAATTAAATTAATAAATTAAATTAATTAATCTAAATAAATTAAATTAATTTGCAGATTCAAAAGCCTACAATTATCAAACATAATGGACTTGGCTATATTTCTTGGCATTTTCCACTTCTTGGTCCCTTTTATGGTTATTATGGTGTTGGAGAGTAGGAAACGGAGGGGCCAAAATGAAGAGGGGGATGAAGAAGCTGGAGAAAGTGGATTTGATGAAAACCCCGGTGAGGAGGAGTTGGAGGAGGGTGAACATGAATCTCAAAAAACTAAACAAGACCAAACCCCATTGTGGAAATATATTAACAGGTCTGAAGCAGAGAGAGGGGGTGGAACCACTAAATTTCATTGCCCCCATTGCAACAATGATTACACACGTTCATACACCCGTGCCAGAAAACACCTCTGTGGAAAAAGGCCATGGGATGGAGACAAACAAATAGGAACCAAAACTTGTCCACCGGTGTCAGCAGTGGATAGAGCCAAATACATAAGGGAAGAGGAGGAAGCCCAATACAAATAAAAAAAATCAAGGGGTTTCTTTGAACCAGGCTCACAATCACAAGCACAAAGAACTCCTTCAACATCCTCCCAAGGTAGTGGATATGGAGGCACAGGGTCATCAGCTTTAAGGCGTAGAACCATATCAGATTTCCTTGATGAGGGGTGTAGGAATGATGTGGATTCAAAGGTTTATAGGTTTCTCTATGCATGTGGGATACCATTCAATGTTCTTCACTCACCTTATTGGCATGAAATGGTTTCTACCATAAATGATGCCCCTAAAGGATACAAGAGCCCTGGGTATGACAAGTCAAGAACCGTTGGACTTGATCATGAAAAAGCAAAAATATCACATTCTTTGAATAGAATGACAAGTTCTTGGATTGACCATGGGGTGTCCATTGTATCTGATGGATGGACAAATGTAAAAGGAAAGCCATTGATAAGTGTTCTTGCTGTGTCTGTTAGTGGTGCCATCTTTCTAACTGCACATGATTACTCAGACAAGTTTAGGACTGCCATCAACATTGCAAAAGCATTACTTGAAACAATTGACCGTATTGGGCCATACAATGTCATCCAAGTCATCACTGATAATGCTCCTAACTGTAAGGCAACGGGAGCAATTATTGAGGAGAAATACCCCAACATATTTTGGTCTAGATGTTTGGTTCACACATTGAACCTTCTGATGCATGATGTTGTAAGAACAAAAATGCACAACACAAATGGATTGGTGATTTGTGCAAGAAAGGCAAACAAATGATAAAATTTATTACAAATCATAGCAATACCCATGGCCTTTTCCGCAGTCACTCGAGATTGGAGTTGTTGAAGATTGCGAAGACCAGATTTGGTAGCTATTATCTCACCTTCAAGCGCCTTTTGAAGGTAAGAGAGTCATTGGCTAGCATGGTATCAAGTCCACATTGGCAGGTATTAAAGGAAAGGGCTACAAATGCAGTTGATAGGCGAGGTTTTGAATTGGTGGAGGAGGCCGCTCTTGATGGTCAGTTTTGGACAAATGTGAGGCAAGTATTGGATTTCACCAAGCCCATTTGGCACATGATTCGGTTTGCAAATACAGACAAACTAGTGATTGGCGAGGTGTATGAGCAGATGGATACCATGTTGGGGCAAATAAAAGATATTGTTCATAACGGAGATCCCGACCTGTACAAACTGATTCACGATTGTGTGTGTGAACGGTGGAATAGACTTAATCTTCCACTACATTGCTTGGTGTATATCCTTACGCCAAAATACTACTCTACATCTTGGTTGGGCCAACCTGCACCAGGGGGTGGGATTAGGACCAAACCCCATTTAGATGCAGAGGTAACTAGTGGATATTTACAAGCGTTAGAAAAGTTGATACCTGACAAGGAGGAATGTGCAGCTGTGTGCCTTGAAATAGGCAAATACTTCAGTGGCACTGGTTTGTTTGGTAACTTCCATGCAATGGAAGACGGAGATAGATTTGATTCTCTCACATGGTGGGAAACATATGGCGGCCAGGGACTTTTGCCAAAATTGGCAAAGAAAGTTCTTTCACAGGTTGTAAATACTTCTTCTGTAGAGAGGTGTTGGAGCACTTACAGCTACATACATAATGTGAAAAGAAACAGACTCAATGAAAACCGAGCAGAAAGCTTGGTTTATGTGCACTACAACTTGAGGTTGTTGAGTCATTACTGTGATTGGGCTTATGAGGATCCCACATATAAAATTTGGGACAATCACCTAGAGGATGACAATTTGGAGGATGGCACTATACATCTTGAAAAACTGGAAGAGGAACTTATAAGGGATGAAGATGAAGCACCTGCAACAACCATGCCACCTCCACCATCCAGTAGCAGTGCTTGAGTTCCAAGTTTTGTTCCTTTGCTGTTGCCACCTCCATCTACACCCTCATGTGGAGGGCATGTGCCTTCTAGTTCTGGTCGTTGGTCTGTGCGGGAGGCTCCTAGAAGTCCACCACGACCTACTTATACTCTTGGAGACTCTCGTGGCAAGGGCCACATGTAGATTTATAGTTTACTTGTCTTTTCTAGTTTCTATTAGTTTTCATAACTGTTGAGTCTTGAGTCTTGACTCTTGACTCTTTCATATCATAATGATATTTTTTGTAAACAATATATGACTGTGACAATGAAAAATTTGAAGTTTTGAAGTTGGCAATTATAACTCATTGGAAATGATTGTGAATTATGAATAAGAGCTTGTGAAAGACTAAAGTTGTTTCATTTCATTTCATTATTCATGTTTCATTTTATAAAAAATTTATTCAATGTTAACAATTAGAAGTTAAGGACTTAGAAATATCTAAGATATTATTTCTTGGAAGGTTAAACTTAGCTACAAGTACAACTTTGGTGATCAATGATGATAAATGTTATATATTGAATTCAATTTTGAAAGCTTGAAGTTGAAACTTTAAGATTGAATTTGAGAATCATGATTCACGAGACTCAATATGTTGGCAGTTGTAATTGTACTTTAACTAATTGTGGACATGGTTTGATGAAGATTAAACTCTAATGATTGATTGTGATATGTCAATGATCAATTATGTTTTTTTTATGTTTTTTATATCTAATTCATCATTCTACATGTTTTGTTACATATAAATGTTCAAATATAAAAAATATATATATTTTTAAAAAATCGCTCAGGGATTCGCTCCCAAACCGAGAGCTTCTGAAAATGTCGCTCCCGCTCCCTGCTTTCGCTCCTGCTCCCAAGTAACATGGGTGTATGTTATCCTGGTTGATATTTGTTTCCTCTTAGCAATGATCCCTTTCCAGGTATTCTGTCTAGTCATATAGGTTTTGGAAACTTTGTCGCTTTTCTGTTTACTTCAAAATCAATCAAATACATATTGTTGGCGTATAATTGATGTTTACATAAGCACTGGGAATATGATATGCTGAACGAACTCTGAAGTTTTGAGAATCCTTGAGTTTTGACATATCCTACACTCTTTAGCCATGGCCATTCTATTGCCATCTAGCGTTCACTGTCTTCTCATAATTGAATCTTGGATAATGATGATGCACATTCATTGTTGAATTTTATATATTTATAATTTATTAACTGCAAAATATACAGTGCTATGTATTTTCTGCCGCATGTGGAACTGGAACTTTCTTACTCACGTTTTACTCACGTTAAAACTTGTTTGTTCACAGTACTTCAAAAGAAATATCAGATCTTGAAGGAGAACTCCTTTCAATTAGAAATTTGCTTTCTACTCAGGCTGCACTAATTCATGGGCTGGCAGAGGGTGTTCATATGGATTCGTTATCTAATAGTACTGGAGTTTCCTCAATTCAGGACTCTCCTGTTTCTGAAGAACATGAACCTTCAGACTTTGAGAAATGGGCCCTTGAGTTTCCTGATGTTCTGGATGTTCTTTTAGCGGAACGAAGAGTGGATGAAACATTAGCTGCACTAGATGAAGGTGAGCAGGTGGCTGCAGAAGCACAACAGAAGGGGAGTTTAAATCCATCTGCATTCTCCGCATTGCAAAATACTATTTCTGATTGTAGAAGTCAGCTGGCTGAGCAGCTTGCCGAAGCTGCTCACCAACCATCAACTCGTGGTGCTGAACTTCGTGCAGCAATATCTGCACTCAAAAGACTTGGTGATGGCCCTCGTGCACATACACTGCTCCTTAATGCTCATTACCAACGTTTTCAGTACAATATGCAAAGTTTGCGGCCATCCAATACTTCATATGGTGGGGCATACACTGCAGCCCTTTCACAACTTGTCTTTTCTACTATAGCGCAAGCTGCAAGTGATTCTGTGGCTGTGTTTGGGGAGGAATCAGCTTATGCATCAGAGCTTGTAATGTGGTCTACCAAGCAAACAGAGGACTTCGCACTTCTCGTGAAGAGACATGCATTAGCTTCCTCAGCAGCTGCTGGAGGACTTCGGGCTGCTGCAGAATGTGTCCAAATAGCTTTAGGTCATTGCTCTTTGCTAGAAGCTCGGGGCTTGGCACTGTGTCCTGTTCTATTAAAGCTGTTTAGACCCAGTGTAGAACAAGCATTGGAGGCCAATTTAAAACGAATAGAGGAGAGCACCGCTGCCCTTGCTGCTGCTGATGATTGGGTGTTAACTCATTCACCTGCTGCTACTAGATTATTCGGTCGAGCTTCAAATGCTTCGACTGGTAGTATTGGATTCCAGCTGAAGCTTTCAAGCAGTGCACACAGGTTCAATTCCATGGTTCAGGTGCAGTACTCAGCTGATCTTTTGAGTCTTTCAGATATTACCCTTTCAATCCAATGATTGTATTGCTCTTACACTTATTCAGGTGCATTTTTCAAACAGACTCATCTTTGATTCCTGACTCATCTTTATGAGAATGTATTTTTTGTTTGTTATATAAGAAAATTTCACCTAATAGCTTGAATTCCTAGAAATGGCTTTAGATCAGGTCAAAGGGTTGAATCGTCTACCATCATGTAGTTCTTCTTCTCTAGTTCGTAAAGATCTCGAAATAGCAAACTTTAGCTATCATTTTTAATTGTATTGAAAAATGTGGCAAACTGTAAACATGGCGTTTCTTTCACCTCTTGAATTTGAGTAGCTTCAATATTCTGTAAAATGGTACTTCTTGGAAGTCATAATGATGGTCCTTAATGGCTATTGTATTTTTTAAGAAAGTTGGTGGAGAATCCTTTGCTTGTATATGATCACCTATAGGAACAAAGTGTTGTCTTGATTTATCTGGTCAGGAGTATTATTGTCTAATTTGTTGTCGTAAAACTATCTAAAACAAGATATGGTAGGCATTATGTGTTTTTCCTTGTTTCTCTTGAAAATTATGCGCTCTCTCAGTCTAGCCAATAGCGTGCTTCATTCATTTGTGTATGTTTTCATATCAGTTAGAAACCTGTAAGAGTAATGCTTACCCTTTAATTTCAACAATGATATTCATGTATGCTATGATGATTTCTGTTGTCTAAGAGTTGCTGCTATTGAAGAACATTTTGCTCTTGCAGGAGTTTTTTGAAGATGTAGCACCCCTTTTAAGCATGCAACTTGGAGGACCAACCTTGGATGGTCTTGCACAAGTTTTCAATTCCTATGTTAGCTTGTTAATCAAGGCTTTGCCAGGTTCAATTGAGGAGGATGGCAGCATTGAGGTATCAGGTAATAGAATTGTGAGACTAGCAGAGACTGAGACCCAACAGATTGCTCTTCTGGGAAATGCAGCAGCACTGGCAGATGAATTGCTACCACGTGCTGCCTTAAAACTTGTCCCTTCCCACCAAGCGAGTGGAAAAGAAGATCCTTGGAAGCGATCCTCTGAAAGGCAGAACCGTCTTCCTGAGCAGAGAGAATGGAGACGGCGTTTGCAGCGGACTGTAGAGAGATTACGTGATAATTTCTGCAGGCAGCATGCTCTAGATTTGATATTTACTGAAGATGGTGAGACACAGTTAAGTGCAGAGTTGTATATCAATTTGGATGACAACACTGACAATTCAGATTGGCATCAAGATCCTTTCCCTTCCCCAATATTTCAGGTGTGCTTTCTTAGATTTTAAATGGCACATGCTTGGTGTAGGATTACTTAGTCTGTTTTTCTGATTTCCTGCAATATTATTTTAGTGTATCAATGCTCATTATGATTGAAATCACAGTGATCCTACTTGCATTACGTAGACTGACTCGATCTTGAAGTTGCAGGAAATACTATTTTTCTTGAAATCAGGATTTCATGATCTGCAAATGGCGCAAAAGTTATTTAAAAAATGCTTTTATCTCACGGTTTGGTGAACAGTTGTAATTGTGGAAGAAAGGCTAGTAGTTGTCGAACAAACTTAGCTCATACTAGAAATGTTCCATGTAAAAATCAGTAATACAGTAATCTGTGATCATACTTCATGCAAAGGGAAGAACTCCATCTTCTCTTTTTAGATAGGATAAGATAAGATAATTTTATTAATGTCGACAAGTCAACCAAAGAATAGGTCAATGGAACTAGACAATGCAAGTAGTCAGAAACATAATGTTGGAATGCCAAGGCTGTCCTTGAAAGCTAAAAGATAAAGAGATTCAAGTAAAAATAACAGAAAAGAGAGTAATAGCAAGGCTGCCTGGGAGCGGGAGCAGGTTGTGACATTTTCAAAAGCTCCCGGGTTGGGAACAAATTTTATATAACATATGTTTTTATATATTTTGATGCATGTATGTCAACAAAAGCATGCAGAATGATGAATTAGATATAAAAATCATAAAAACATGGATTAAACCATATGACATTAATCATCTGGAAGTTATAAACTTCATCAACCACATATCCACAAGTTACATGTTACAACATATCGAGTCTCATGATTCATCAATCTTAAAGTTTCAAACTTTCAAAATTCAATATATAACATTTGTCATCACTAAAGTTGTACTTGTAACCATTACCAAACTATAACAAAGAATAACATGAAATGAAATATTTTAGCTTTCACGAAGCATCATATTCATAATTCATTACCAATGAGTTATAAATGCCAACTTCAAACTTCAAACTTAAATTGTCATATATTGTTTACAAAAAATACCATAATAAATAGGAAAGAGTCAATAGTTATAAAAACTTAAAAAGTACTAGAAACTAAAAAAGACAAGTAAATCTATTATCTACTGCTTGACCCTCTTGACACGAGAAATTTCTAATTTCTTGTCTCATGGTTTATTGGGAGTCTCCTCGCGGATAGTCGAATTCCCTTGGTGCTCTTGATTAAATAAAAGTTCCATACCCTAGTACCCTAGGTGCTCTTCATTTTTGGGACACTCCCCCACATAGAGGGTTTGGTGCTCTTAATTAAATACAAGTTCCATACACTATTACATGGCAAAATCCAATGGAAACATTGCAATCCCCTCAATTCTGAAATCCTGAAAAACTGATAAGTTTGTTGGATTTTGAGTGAGATCTAAAAATATTCTTTTCTCCATATGCAATCCAGTGAGGTTGAAACCACTCTCAAACATGTTGAGTCATTTCATGGCAATGCTAAAAATTTAAGTAAAATGATGAAAATGAAAGATAAATGAAAATGTCAGTTTTTGACATTACCATGAACTGCGTATCAATACTAAAGCCATAGGCTTCAATATTAGGTTGCCCCACTAAAAAATTCTTGTTTCTAGTCTTCCCTTTATCGCTCTCGAATTGGCAGGGAGCATTTTTTTCATGGAGCGCGTTTCTAGGGTCACTCCCAATGCGCTTCTGCTTGGAGAGTCCTTCGGGAGCAGATTCAAGCGGGGGCACTCCCCCACAGCGTTGAGTAATAGAGAGAGCCACTACACTAAATTCGATGTAGAGGTAGATGTACAGGAGGGGGGCAACAACATCTCCATATGCATCAATCATTATAGGGATGTGATATCCCCATTTTTGGTTTCCCTTGTGATGCGGTTTGGGTGGATTTCTAGGGTTTGTGTGAGTCAGGTCACATGAGCAAGATTATGTCATAAGTGGGCCCAAAGGTTTTGTAGGAGTTTTATGGAGTCCGACTTGGTAATTTGTTTTTGGTTTCAATGCATTCATACAATTCTCCTAAAACGAGATTATTATCAAGCATATTTTCATTAAATACGCTAAAGGTGTTATTTGGAGAAACACCTTAGTGTAATAGCTCGTTGGAAGTGGGATGAAGAGATCTAAGGGACAAGATGATGAAAAGTGACTTTCAGTGGCCAAAGAAATCGTAGACACAGAGTAATCATTTGTTGGGATTAAAAGTGACTTAAATAAAATAAAATAAAATAAAAATTCACTTAAATAAAATAAAAGGGAGAAGCCTCTAAAATGAAAATAAAATAATGAAATAAAAGTGCAAAGGGAGAAGCTTCTAGAATGGAAATAAAATAATAAAATAAAAGTGCTTCTAGAAGGTTGAAGAGAGATCCATCAATTCTTTAAAAGAGGGGAAGCAAGCCGTTTGGATCATCAAGAGTTAATCATTTGTTGTTTGTGAAGATTTGGGAAATTATCTTCACAGGTTATTGTGTTCGGGACAGAAACCCTTGGGTGCCTTGGTGAGATTGGATGGAAACCCATCTCATCCCTTGGTGAATTCATTCAGAAGGTGCATATATTGGTCCTAGATACAGTTTTGGGAGGCCAAAGTCAGTATTGTAGCAGTTATTTGGAGGCCATCACCTCAGCGATTTTCCAGCCATTCAGGTATCTTGTTGGTGTTTGTAACAGGTTCGTAGAGCCGTTTTTATTATAATAAGGATGTGGATTTTGTCGAGGTTTCTACTATTTCACGTGTAGTTTATAACTGTAGTATTTTTATCACTGGAGTATTAGCACTTATTTTTATTTTGGGTTTTACATTATTTGTTGGGAACTTCTGTTGTGTGAATGTGTGAAATTCATGAATTAGTTTTGTTGAAGTTAAATCCCTAATATTTTAAAAAAAATAATAAAAAGGGATATTATTGTGGTATTAGCGCTGGTTTTCCTGCTAGCTTGAGGGTTTTCTTGTCAATTTGCTAGGTCAGATCTATCAATTGTTGTAGGAATCAAAATTTTTATTGTGCCAAAGCCGAATTCTTTGAAGCCAAGTTGCAAAAGTCATGGTTGATTTGCTGGGCCGAATTCGTTTGAAGTCGAGTTCGCTGCATACAAGGCCTAGTTGATTTATCTTCCCACATGCTAGTTTGCGAGATGCATTACTGATTAAGGAAGATTGATCCTAGAGGCAAAATCTATTAATTCCTTAGTGTTGTATGTTGGAAATTGTAACTAGGTTTGGTTTTCATAATGACCTATTTGTAATCATGACATTATATACTTTGTATAAAGAAAGAAAAGAAAGAACATAAAATTTTATTTTTATGTAAAGCATGGGTTTCATGCTCAAGTCTAGGTCAAAAGCATGTTCTTCGTGCTTCTAGGTCTTTCTAGGACAGAGAAGAATTTATGTCATGTGTTATAGACACATTTGGACTCATTGTAACAAAGGAAAATATTTATTTTGTCAAGAAAAAGCCATTTATGCCTCCAAGACCAGGTCCACCCTAGTTAAGGAGAAGTCGGCCTAAGGGAGGGCTATTCAACCCCTCAAGAAGGCTATAAATACAAGGAGATCAACCACATTTGAGACACACATCTCACGCAAGTTCGATTTGCAATAGTGAAGGAAGAAAAGAGCTAGAAAGGACAAAGAAATGAAGTGAACGTGTCTTGGGATCATCTCTTTCTCTCCACAAGTGTGTTAGGCTTTTGTTGCTGCCAATTGCAGGAGGCTGAGATTGTAGGGCTGAAATTTTGAGGTGCAGTTGCAGGGTTGAAAATTTGGGACGAAGTTGCAGTAGGTCGTAGTTTGGAAGCTGCCTTGAATAAGACCTTGCTGGGGGGCTGACTTGGTGCTTGGGAGAATCTTGGGATTTGGTCTTTTGGTCTTGGAAGTCTCATTGTAAGAAGATTCTATAAGAAGAGAAGCATTCTTTCTGGGATCATCTCTCTCTCTCCACACGTGTGAAGTTAGGGTTTTGTTGCTGCCAATTGCAGGAGGCTGAGATTGTAGGGCCGAAATTTTGAGGTGCAGTTGCAGGGCCGAAAATTTGGGACGAAGTTGTAGTAGGTCGTAGTTTGGAAGCTGCCTTGAAGAAGATCTTGCTGGGGGGCTGACTTGGTGCTTGGGAGAATCTTGGGATTTGGTCTTTTGGTCTTGGGAGTCTCATTGTAAGAAGATTCTATAAGAAGAGAAGCATTCTTTCTGGGTTTTCCCCTTGGAGGGGTTCTTCCCTCGCTGGAGCCTATGTCTTGTGTACTTTGTCTTGTTGTGTTCTTCATTGTTTTGGTAATTGCTTGATGAACAAGAGCTGATAAAAGTAATAAAAGGCCAACATATGTCACAAATAATTATCAAGTTAAGGAAAATCATCTATAATACATAAGTCTCTTGATTTTCCAACACTATATTTGTGAAAATTCCTAATCCTCAAGGAACCCCTATTGCAACAAATTTGAATCTACTTCACCTACTTGATTTTAATATACATTATCAAGTTATTCTCTGAATACTGAAGCAAATTACTTCTGCAGCTTACACTACCTACAATTTGATTACATGAAACAAAAAACTGAGCAAAGAACAAGATACATAGGACACAGCGATTTTTGGACAAAATAGTCATCGGAAAAACCCAATGCTGGAAAACCGGTGCCGCAACTCTAAGGTTTTTCTATTATTAAGCAATAATTCTGAATACAAATGCTAGTTGCCCTCTCGACAAACCAGTGACAGAGAAAATACTATGGCAGAAAAACTGAGTGAGTTTTTCCTCACATCACCCGACACATTCACGCTGATCCGACAACAAAACTAGCTAACCCCGGCTACTTTTGCGCTGGCCCTGCATCAGCCCTACAAGCTCTGCTTTAGCTCTAGTTGTCTCATCTGCCCACTGCATTAGCTTTCCTGATAGTTCTGGCAGTTCCCTGACAGTTTCGACTTTCTGCATGGAGGGCAACTTCTGCTTCTGCGCTGGCCCTTCTGGCTCTGCGTCAGGCCTGCATGGGCCCAATGTCAGTCCTCTTGGTTGCTGCATTGCCTCCAATAGCTTCTCTCCGCTTATCTGTCAGTACTCTCGAACTATCCCTGCCCCTCTGCTATAAAATGATCACTTAATTCGAAATCTCAGTTTCCTAGCCCCAGAAATCGAATTCCAGATCAATTCGTTCTTTCCTGTGTGTTTCTAAATGAACCCCAAGCCTCCTTATACTTTTCTCGTTGAGACTTCAACGACCGAGATAAAGTCTTTAATCAACGACTAAGATTAAAACATGACTTGATCCACCTTCTAGAGCATTCTCACCCATATTTTGATTAATACCCATTATTTTAATAAAATACAATCTGGGTGGAATTTCACCAAACAATTTCTGAGCTCTTTAGAACTTATGTGCCTTAGCCTCTCCACCAATTTTCATGGCTAGAGCACATCTGATACTACCAAAAACTAACACTCCCTCTTAGCGAGGAAAGTGCTCTAGCAACAATGTCAACTGAATGCTGCTCTGTTTCTGAAGCATCTCCTTTCCACACTGTTGCTGCCATATACTGTTGCTGCCACCAACACTGTGCAGCTGCTGCTACTGCACTGCTGCCCATGACATTGCCACTGCTACTCCTGCATCTATACTACAAATCCCTCTCAATTGCTGCATCTGCTATGTTGTGAGCACTGCCACTGCTAACACTGCATTTGTACTGCAACTCAGTTGTTGAGAGAAGCAACTGAAAAACATCCAAAATTATTGAACTTAACTGTGTTCAGCATAATACCATGAATGTTGGAATCTAATTGCTACTAGTCTTTGACCCTCTGAATCTTCTTTGTTGTTGCTGACTTTTGCATCGTATCATCTGCACTGCTGCCAACCTTGCGCCACGCTGATCAGTCTCTGGTCTTGAAGTACTACATCCGTCTCTCCAAACAATCCACTGCATCATCTAACACTAAGTCCATCTCGCTACTGCTGAATCTTGGGCTTCGATAGCAAGGATTTGATCCAAATGGTGGACTCCTCAAGGATCTTGCCTACATGTAGTCCTCCTGACTACAACTCTATATCGCCTCATTTCCCTCCTGGAGATGCATGGGCACTCATGGCAAACTCATCTTCGTCAATTTTTGTTGGAGTAGCCTTAGGATCATGTTTCTCATCCTTATCCTTTTGCTTCAAAGGGATGCAAAGTGGCCCATCTCGCCACATCTGAAACATTTCACCTTCGAAATGTCCTTCTGCCTCTGCTTCTGTTTCTGTTGTCCCTTTGATGCTAGACCTGTGTTCTCCTCCTCCTCCTTGGACTTTGTGCCACTCCCACTACTGCCATTGAGGTTGACCTTAACCAGATCCTTATTAATTCCTCCTGTTGAAGGGCTGCCCACATCTCGTCCCATGAAGGTTGTCCTTCCTTGCCCAATATACTTTGGATGAAGACTTGCCATTCATCCGAGAGTCCATTCAGGGCTGTCCTTACCATTGCTGTAGACTGAGGAGTAGACCCCACTGCAGCAAGCTAGTCTCTGGTGTCTTGAAGACTTTGAAGATAGAAGTTAAGTCCTCCCTTCTGCATCAATGTACACTGCAACTTTTGTTCTAGGTACATCATTCGCTGTTCGGAAGAGCCTTCATACAGTGAAGACAAAGCTTCCCACATCTCTCGGGGAGTTCGAGATCATGTGTGAGACCACATGATCTCGAACTCCATCGAGTATGAACCTCATCGCCTTTCCCTGCTCGGCCTTGTACTTCTTCTTCTAATCATTGTCAGCGGGAACAACCACAACACTCTTGACGTAGGCTTCGAGATCATTCTCCTCTAGAACAACTAAGATTCTGGTCTTTCATATGACATAGTTGGAAGCTCCTTCCAACTTGTTTTGATCTCTGAGCCCATGTGAAGCCATCTCACCCAAACTGTCAAAACGACTCCTCTAGTCACTGCTCAACATTGCTGCTTGGCAAGTGAGAAATTCGAACTTTTGGTGAGAAAAGTTCTCTGAGGAGAAAATTCCCCTTCTATGTGTCTTTGCTATTTTCCGACGGATTTCTGCCCCGACAAAAACTATGCCCTTCAAGCACTGCGCTGAGGCTTTGTGTCACTTCCTCTGCCTCTGCAAACTCACGAACTGGGAATCATACTTCTTTGTCGACTCTCTCAAAGAGAGATTTTCTCGGAATCTCTGCTTCCCTGCAAGGATTGCGTAATCCCTTCAAGGGGATTTGAATTGCTGCCAAGTGCAGCTTTTGGCCTCTCTTGCTCAACGCTGGATCTTCTCTTCCTGTTTCAAAATCAATGCTCTGATATGATGTGAAAATTTCTAATGCTCAAGGAACCCCTTCTATAGAAAATCTGAATCTACTTCACCTACTTGATTCTAATATACATTATCAAGTTATTCTCTGAATATTGAAGCAAACTACTTCTGCAGCCTACACTACATAAAATCTGATTACATGAAACAAAAAATTGAGCAAAGAACAAGATACATAGGACACAATTATTTTGGGACAACATAGTCCCCAGAAAAATCCAATGTGGGATAAACAATGCAACAACTCTGAGGGTTTTCTATTATTAAGTAATAATTATGAATACAAATGCTGGTTGCCCTCCCAACGAACCAGTTACAGAGAAAATACAATGGCGGAAAACCTGAGTCAGTTTTACCTCACTTCACCTGGTAGATTCCGACTGATCTGGCAGCAAAACTGGCTAACCCCAACTACTTCTACGTTGGCCCTGTGTAGGCCTTGCATTAGCCCTATAGGCTCTGCATCAACTCTGCGCTGTCTCTTTTGACCACTGTGTCAGCGTTGCGGCTGTTCCGGCAGTTCCCCCGACAGTTCTGAGTTTCTGCGTGGAGGGCAACTTCTACTTCTGCGCTGGCCCTTCTGGCTTTGTGTTAGGTCTGCATGGGCCCAGATTGGCCCAATGTCAATCCTCTTGGCTGCTGCGTTGCCCCCAGTAGCTTCTCTCCGTCTCTCTGTCAGTACTCCCAAACTATCCCTACCCCTTTGTTGCAGAATGATCACTCAATTAGAAATCTCAACTTCCTAGCCCCATAAATCAAATTTTAGATCAATTTGTTCTCTCCATGTGTGTTTCTAAATGAACCCCAAGCCTCCTTCATATACTTTTCTCGTTGAGACTTCGACGACCGAGACTATGTCTCTAATCAATGGCTAAGATTAAAACATGACTTGATCGCCTTCTAGATCATTCTCACCCATATTTTTTATTAATACCCATTAATATTTTAATTTTCCTAAGTTTAGATTTAGGAACCCCATTAAAAATATTAATTATTTTAATAAAATACAATCTGGGTGGAATTTCACCAAACAGTTTATGGGTTTTTTAGAACTCATGTGCCTTAGCCTTTCCACCAATTTTCATGGCTAGAGCACATCCGATGCTACCAAAAACTAACAGTATTTGTATCAGTTGCAAGAGACAACTTCGTGGCATCCTGAGGCTGAATTGTATTAGTTTTGGTGGGCTGATTAATCATTGTTGGAGGGCCAAACATTTCATTGAAAGGCTGAATTGGTAGCTGTTTTTGTTCTAGTATTTATGTCTCAATTTTGTGGGATTTGTAATGGCAAGTATGAGGAGTTTTTACTGTGCCCTTTATTGTATTTTTATAGAAAATCCGATGGAGTAAATTGGAGAGAGAATTTAGTCAAAACTTGACAAAAGGCCAAAATTATATGGAGGCTGTAAAATACTCCCAGAAGTCGAACTAAATTTTATTCCAAATTCTAGGTACATTTACACTCTAAATTTGTATCGACAACATGTCTTCATGTAATGTGTTTGACCTAATACTTTCCTACAAAGTGTTTGTCAAAACACCTAGAAGAGGAATTTGAAATTTGCAAATTTATTGGCTCATGGATGATCCATCAAGGATCCAGAGTGACTTGGCCAAAGGCCAATAGAAGTTGGATGATTCATTAAGACAACTTGCAACCATCAGTGCCAACCCTAATCTCAAAAGAAATTTTATGAGAATAATTTTGGAAGGGTTCGGATCTGGAAAGGATGAGGAGCCAAAGCAAAACCACTCTCAGGAACTTCCAATAAAGAGCATAAATCAAATGAGAAGAGAGCAGATCTGTTTCACATGTTAGGCAACTTGGACACTAGATCACGTGTGGAGTAAAAAGGGACAAAGAAATAGATGAGGTTGGAAAAGTTGAAGGAGAGCGAGAAACAACAAAGAATTAAGGTCAATAGATTAAAGAAATGGTTGTGCTGTTGAAGGGTCCATGGTTGGCAAGGAGATGCATGAGGAGCACTCTAGCTTGCATGATCACTAGGAGAAGCATGACTCAGATTTGCGTCATGAGGATCACAAGTTTCTTCTTTTGAAGGCTCAAGTGATAGTGATGGATGAGGTGGTTGAGCATTCATCGTTGGGACCAACCATCGATGAAGTGCAAGTAGGTGCTGATACATCCAACAAGGCTACAAGACTTCTAGATGATAGCCACCAGGTGAAGATTGAGTATTTCAGGACATATCTTATGGCGATGAAGAAGAAGACCTAGACACTTCGGGGCACCATTTTGCAGTAGATCAGTAAACTTGAGGAGCTTGGATTTATGTGCCAAGTCAGTGGCTAAGGTGCCTAGCATTGGGGAACAACTAATGTCCCTAACTAGACAACCAGGGGAGCATATTCTGGAGTCTCATTGCAACCCTCTTCAGGAGTACATAGATAGGGCTTGCAACACTAGTAGTCCACCTCTGTATATTGGAGAGAGGGGGGCAGAGTTTTCTAGATGGATCTTATGGGTTTACCAGGTGGTGCAACATGAGTTGAGCATGGTGCAACAATGGCATAGTGGACTTGTGCCATGTATAGGTGTTCATTCATCCGATCCTTCCCACAAGGTTAAATTATGACAGATCTTGAGTTGGTGCCCTGTAGAATGTGTTAGACTTGCAACGGTAGTTTTAGTTAGGGGCACAACTCAACAGAGGTCTTTAGACCTTGGGATTTCTAGATTGTCTAGTTGGCAATGGGATATAGGCCGACAATTCATCAACATTACAATTGCACTAGCCCAACATCAGCATGGTGAGATTGACTCTTGCGTGGGTACTTATGCGTAAGGTCCATGGTATCCTACTAAGTGGATAATCTATGGAGCAACATCCATGGCTAGGGATAGAGTACAGTTGGAGCTATGGGACATGGACGATGATGGATGGCTAAGGTGGCATTAGGATCCAAGTGGATCTCTTGATGGTAGGATAAGTTAGAGATTTTCTTGGGATCTAGGTATCAAGGGATCCATTCACGATTAGATGGCATGATGTGACACAATGGTTCATATGGGATCTTGGTATTGGTGTTGAAAGATGTGGATTGCTTGAGGGAAAGCAATCTTAGAGTGGGAGGACTTATAATATCCCCATTTTTGGTTTCCCTTATGATGCAGTTAGGGTGGATTTTTAGGGTTTGTATCAGCCAGGTCATATGAGCGAAATTTTATCATCGATGGGGCCGAAGCGTTTTGGAGGACTTTTATGGGGTCCGATGGGGTTTGCTTGCTATATTTTGTCTCCCTAGTTAGTTCCACATAGTTCATTCTTGGTTCTGTTCCATTTTGATGATTCTCGTAAAGTAGCGTTATTATAAAGCATATTTTTATTAAATACGCTAAAGGTGTTATTTGAAGTAGATTATTTGAAAAAACACCTTAGTGTAATAACTCATTGGAACCAGGATGAAGAGATCTACAGGATGGGATGATGAAAAGTGACTTTGAGTGGCGAGAGAAATCGTTGAGGCAGGTTAATCATTTTTTGGGATTAAAAATGACTTAAATAAAAATAAAATAAAAAGTCACTAAAATAAAATAAAAAAGAGAAGCCTTTAAAATGAAAATAAAATAATAGAATAAAAGTGCAAAGGGAGAAACTTCTAGAATGGAAATAAAATAAAAAATAAAATTGCTTCTAGAAGGTTGAAGAGAGATCCATCAATTCTTTAAAAGTGGGGGGCGGGGGGGAACAAGCCTTTCGAATCATTAGGAGTAATCATTTGTTGTTTGTGAAGATTGGGGAAATTGTCCTCACAGGTTATTGTGCCTGGGATTGTTAGGTCCCTATTATATTAGTGTAGCCCCTATATTGTTATTGTCGTGCCCTTACATTATTATTGTTATGTAGGCCCTAAGCATAGTTTTCCCCTTAAACTCCTATATATATAAAGGAGGTCTTGCCATTTGAATCATCCAAGAATTGTTCTTTTAGTAAAAAGAGGCTATCCCCTTTGAAGTGGCTTATTATCAAGGCATTGATCTATCTCTTTTTTATGTTTTTGTGTTATTTTTATCTAGTAACATAACATTTGCTATCAGAGCTCCGGATCTTAGGGTTTTGCTCCATCAAACAGGGCATCTTGGCATTTTCGCTACAACTTTTTTCAGCTACACTTCAGAAGGTGAAACATCGACCACCTGGAGTAGAAATCTTGATGACCATCGTGTCAAAATTTTAGATCTTGGTTAGCTATAGTTTTGGAGATATGGTTCAAGGAAGTTAGGGTTTCAAAATGCTCCTAATTGTTGTCTCAAACAAGTGTCCCATCGAAAATCATCATAACTTTCTCTTCAAGCATTGGATTTGAATTCCATTAAAAAGTGACTGAAAGTGCACAGATTGTAGTTTCTCGGGTACCAGTTTTAGGGTCGAAGGTTGAAATAGTGTCACATGGCATCTAGTACAAGTTTGTTATGCTGAAACAGAGCATAATCAGGTCATCATGGGAGATTTGGCATAACTTTATCCCGCAAACTCCAATCTCATCATGGGAGATTTGGCATAACTTTATCCCAAAAACTCCAATCTTAGTCTAACTTGTGGGGTTTGAAAGAAGACACTGAGAGCTACCTTAGGACGAAATTATAGATCTTGGGAGGCCGAAGTCACAAAGATACAACAGTTTCATGGTCAGCTAGATCAACAAGCTCAAAATCAATGTCGTAAAAACAGAAAAGGTGTGTTAATTTTTAAAATTACGTAACTTTGTTTGAAAAATCAGTTTGATGTGATTCAAAGGGCATAGTGAAGCATAAATATAATTATTTAGTTCCAATGACTCGCAAACAAAAAAATGATACACCCATTAGGCCTCTAGAAAGTAGTACTATGAGTATGAAGTATGAAGAAAAGGAAGAAGTGCAACATGATATATCAGAATTATGGGACCAAGTACCATAAATTTCTCTTTCACAAAGAGCAACGAAAAATGAGCTGGAAGCAATGATGAATGTTAAGATGGATGGCTTAAAAGCAGAAATAAAAGGGGACATGGATGATTTGAAGAATGGTTTAAAAGGGGACATGGAAAGTTTGAAGAATGGCTTAAAAGGGGACATGGAAGGTTTGAAGGAAGGTTTGACATAGTTGCTACAAGAAATGTTTCCTAGTGGTGACAAGGTATTCCATGAAACTCATGATGAGAATAAAATGAATGTGAATCATGATTTTATAGATTCCATCTTTGGGTTGAAGACCAACCACATTCCATGTTGGAATTTCTAAGTCTAACTGTTAGAAATCCTTGATGTACTTTCTGATTTATTCCTGCCTACTTGTTTTGTTTAATTAACAAGTTATCTACCATGTAAATACTGAAAATAAATACAAGTACATGCTCAACACATTACAGATCATCAACTGAAGGAAAAACAAGCACACAAGTGACACTGTTATTTTTGGACTAATGTCCCTGGAAAAACCCAAAGTGGGAAAATTGGTGCAGCTATCTGAGGGTTTTATTATTAAGCAGTTTTAGAATACAATATGGGTGCCAAACCGGCTTACCCAACAGAGAATGATCTTGGTAGTAGTACCTCTCAGTCGGAGACGGATATTCCGGCTATAACCCCAGATGAACAATCCCACAGCTCTCAGCTCCAATCTGCCCCACAAAATCTCCAGCTTCTGCCTTTAGGGACTGTGTCAGTCTCTCTGACCCAGCGTCACCCCAACTTGCCCTGTGTCAGCCTCTCTGACCCAGCGTCACCTCAACTTGCCCTGCGTCAGCCTCTAGAGCCTTTGCGTCACCCACGTCGGCTCTCTCTGGCACTGTGCATCTCCTGGCTGCCTCTGCGTGGGCCGTGACTGGCTCTGTGTGGCCTCTAGCTGGCTCTGCGTCCCTTTCTCCTGACTTTTGCGCTGATGCTCCCAGTACCCTCTCTGCCTCTCTGCTTCTGTATTCACTGCCCCTCAGCTGCAACTTTGATCACTCCTTCGATTTCCTCAGTAAGCTTTGCCCCACAAAATCGAATTCTTTATCAACTCGGTGTGTTCTCTAAGTGACCCTCAAGCCTCCTCTTATACTTTTCTCGTTGACAATTCAACGACCGAGATTAAGTCCCTAATCAATGGCTAAGATTAACTCTGGCTTAATCCATGAATTGTGGACCCTTCTAACGCAGTTTTATATTAATTCATATTAATATTTTAGTTTCCCTAAGTTTAGACTTAGGGACTCTATTAAAAATATTAATTATTTTAATATCTCCCAAACTGTTTAGAATCTGCCCAAACCATTTTTGGATATTGGAAATCTCATGTGCTTTAGCCTCTCCAACAATTTTCGTGGCTAGAGCACATCCTATGCTACCTCAAATCAACATTCCAAAGATAGATATGAGGAACTTTGAAGGCAATGGTCCAATAACACGGATACTATAGATGGAACAATTCTTTGATTTGCATGATGTGCAATTCACACAAAAGGTACACATTGCATCTTTATATTTAGAATCTAGTCAATTTGTGTGGTAGCAGTGACTTTGTTTTCATAAATCACTTGTCGCTTGGACAATTTTTATGGAGGAATTGATAACACATTATGAGGATACAAAGAGCAATATCTTCTTTAGCCAATTGATAAATCTCAAACAAAAGGGTTTAGTTGTGGAGCACATTGAGAACTTCCAAAGATTGGATATCAAGGTAATTGATATTCCAAAGGAGCATCTGATTGATGCCTTCATAGAGCCTATAAGGGATAACATCAAACATGAGGTTCACCTGTGGGAACCTAAGTCATTGGAGAATGTGTTCAGGGTGGCCAGAAATGTTGAAAGCAAAACTATGGCAACAAGGAGGTCTACCACTCACAACTATAAAGATGGAAGGTTGACACCACAACATCTGGAGGAAAAAAGAGCAAAAGGGCTTTGTTACAGTTGTGATCGTATATACACTAAAGGTCATAAGTGTGCTGAGAAGATTTTTTTTACATAGATTGTGAAGAGGAGGAAGAAAAGGAACAAGAAACATCAAAAGAAGAAGATATACACTAGGAACCAACCCCTAAGGGTTGAAAAGGAAGAAATAAATCCAACCATATCTTGTAATGTATTGGTGGGAATTATCACTCCTCAAATTCTCAAGATAGAAGGATATATCAAGAAGAAAAATGTAATAGTGCTAAATTGCTAGTTGATTCGGATAGTACCCATAATTTTATTCATGGTAAGGTATCCAAGGATTTGAATTGCTTTCTATATTCACCACTAGAGTGTCAAGTGATGGTTGCAGATGGAGGAACTATGAATTGCTCAGCGAAGTGCCATACGATCAATCTAACCATGGGGGAATATGTATTGAATAGTCCAATGATTTCCATTCCAATGGGTGGTGCTCATGTTGTATTAGGAGTCCAATGGTTACAATCTTTGGGGATGATAACTTTTAATTTTCAAGTTCTTGAAAGTTTTCTGGGAAGGTAAGAAAATTGAATTAATGGTATTGCAGGGAGACCTGGTAAGGTAATCGACTCTAATGGCATGACAAATATTTTGAAGAAGGAACGAGTTCAAACATCTAAGTCATCCATTTCTCGAGATCTCCAAAGAGTCCTTGACAATAATTCCAAGGTATTTGAGACTCCCAAAGATTTCCCACCTATTTACGATCATGATCATGCTATTCACTTGATTCTAGGAAGTGTTCCTCCAAATATCAGACCTTACAAATATCCCTATGCCAAGAAGAGTGAAATTGAACGTATGGTTGCAGAATTGCTAGAGGTTGGTATAATTCAACCTAGCAAAAGTTGTTTCTCTTCTCCAGTAGTATTGGTGCACAAGAAGGATGGATCATGGTGTATGTGTCTGGATTATAGAGAGCTCAACGAGCTCACTATTAAAGATAAATTTCCCATTCATGTCGTTGATGAATTGTTACATGAATTATATGTGCAATTTACTTTACTGAGCTGGATCTTCGTTTAAGATATCATCACATTAGAATGAAGATTGAAGACATTCCCAAAAAAATACTTAGAACTCATGTAGGTCATTATGAATTTTTTGTCATACCTTTTGGCCTTACTAATGCACCTTCCACATTTCAAGGTCTGACAAATTCCATTTTCAACCTTTCCTTAGAAAATTTGTGTTAGTATTTTTTGATGATATACAAATCTACAACAAGTTTTGGAACATGTTGACAGGGTGCTCAAGCTATTGGAGGAGAAACAATTCTATGCAAAACCTTCCAAATGTTTCTTTGGGGTACAAGAGGTGGAATATTTGGGTCATATTATGTTTCATGAGGGTGTTAAGGTAGACTTAACAAAATTAAAGCCATCAAGGACTACCCCGCAACCTTAAGGCATTTTTGAGAATTTCTCAAGTTGACATGGTGTTATTGCAAGTTTGTTAAGAATTATGGGCAAATAGCAACACCTCTAACATTACTGAAGAAAGATGCATTTTCTTGGACTCCGAAAGCATCTAAGGCCTTTGAACATATTAAAAAGGCATTGTGTTGAGCTTTGGTTTTAGCTACACTTGAATTGACAAAAACCTTTATTGTGGAAATAGCATTGGTGCTATTTTAATGCAAGAAGGAAGACCCATTGCCTTTGAAAGTTGTCTAATCAAGGGAAAAAATTTACACAAACCTATTTATGAGAAGGAAATGTTGGCAATACTACATGCCTTGAAGCAATGGCCACTGACGCCCTTACCTAATGGGAAGACACTTCAATGTAAAAGCAAATCATGATAGTCTTAAATACTTCTTGGAACGAAGATTATCTTCAGAAGAGCAACAAAATTGAGCCGCACAGATGTTGGGTTATGACTTTGAAATCATCTACAAAAGAGGTAAGCAAAATGTTGTTGTAGATGCACGCAAGAAAGAATGAAGATGTGGAGGCATTGCTTTGTGCCATTTCTATTGTCCAACCTGATTGGATAACTAAAGCAAGGGATGAATGGAAGAATGATGAAGAGTTGTGGACACTCATTCAAAAGTTGCAGCAAGATCGCAATGCATTTGATACATTTATTTGGAAAAATGATTCACTATGGTACAAAGATCACTTATATCCATGTAATAACTCCCAATTCAAGTAAAAAGTTCTTTTTGAAATTCACACCTCTCCTATAAGAGGGCACCTAGGGTTTTTAAAAACTTAACACAAGGTCAAGAAGGAATTTTTTTTTGGGATGGACTTAAATCTGATATTTAGAAGTTTGTGGTAGAATGTTTGGTTTGCCAACAAAATAAAGTCGAGACAGTTAAGACCCTAGGCCTTTTACAACCATTAGCCATTCCAAGTTAGCGTTGGGAGGAAGTCTCAATGGATTTTATCATGGGTCTACCCAAGTTTGAAGGAAAGAGTGTCATCATGGTGGTAGGTTGATAAACTTACCAAGTATGCACACTTTTGTGCACTATCTCATCCTTGCAAAGCCAAAATAATCACTACTGCATTTGTGGATACAATTCAAAAGTTACATGGAAACCCAAAGATTATTGTAAGTGATATAGATCCCATTTTTACTGGAAATTTATGGACATAACCATTTTCTTGTCTAGGTACATAATTGGCTCATAAATCATTTTATCATCCTCATTCTAATGGGAAAACTAAGGTAGTGAACAAATCTTTGGAATGATATCTTCGTTTCTTTGTATATGATAAACAAGCACAATGGGTCAAGTGGTTACATCTGGCAAAATGGTGGTATAACATTTCCTTCCATACCGCAGTGAAAATGACCCCCTTTATGGCACTTTATGGATATCATCCACCGTCCATCATATCATCTCTAATAGACAATTCTAAGGTTCAAGCAGTGGAAGATCACATTGAGTATCAACAACAAGTTCTCTAACTCTTAAAGGATAACCTGACTTTGGCGCACAATCGAATGAAACAACAAGCATATCAACATCACAGTAAAATAAGTTTTGTCGTGGGTGATTGTGTATTTTTAAGACCACAACATACAAGCAAATGTCCCTAAAGAAAGCTAAGAATGATATTAAATTATCACCCAAGTACTGTGGCCCTTATAAGGTGTTGCAAAAGATTGGTATTATGGCATACAAATTGGAGCTGCCTAGTTCTTCGCGAGCACACCTAGTTTTCCATGTTTCATGCTTAAAAAAGGTTATAGGTGACACACTCCTAGTTCAAACTATATTGCCAAAACATGACAAGGAAGGAAAAATAATATTGGAGCTTGAAACAATCACTGAAACAAGAATCTGGCAGTTACATAATCGATCAATTTAAAAATATCTCATTAAGTGGATGAACTTACCTGCCGAAGATTCCACATGGGAAGATGAGTATTTTATACAAAAGCATCCAAAACTACTAGAGTGTTGAGAACAACACTTTTTTGAAGGAGAGGAGCATGTTAGGTCCCTATAATACTAGTGTAGCCCCTATACTGTTATTATTGTGCCCTTACATTATTATTGCTATGTAGGCTCTAATTATAGTTTTACCCTTTAGACTCCTATATATACCAAGTAGGTATTGTCATTTGAATCATCCAAGAATTGTTTATTTATATGATGTAAAAGGAGGTTGTCCCCTCGAAGTGGCTTATTATCAAGGCATTGATCTATCTCTTCTTTTGTTTTGGTGTTATTTTGATCTAGTTACATAAAAGGGACGAAAACCCTTGGATATATTGGTGAGATTGGATGAAAACCAATCTCATCCCTTGGTGAATTCATTCATAATTCACAGGTGGGTATATTGGTTCCAGGTACAAGTTTGGGAGGCCAGAGTAAATATTGCAACAGTTACTTGGAGGCCATTGCCTCAATTATTTTCAAGCCATTTAGATATCTTGTTGGTGTTTGTAACAGGGTCTTAGAATCATTTTTAATATAATTAGGATGTGGATTTTGCCGAGTTTTCTACTATTTCTTGTGTTATTTATGATTGAAGTATTTTAATTGCCAGAGTATTAACACTTATTTTGATTTCTGGGTTTTACATTATTTGTACTCTAGCACCATTTCTACTTTAACCTTGTCCCTTTTGGCTAACTTAGTATAAATTGACCACTAACAAATTCTGTTGTATTTAATTGGAGACTTAGTCAACATTGATTACTCTCTCCACAATTTTGTGCTCTACATATAGTAATACAAATAAATGCACATGTATATTTTTAGCAATCTCCTCTTATACTTGTTCTCGTGTTTTCTTGTGTGTGAGTATCTTCGTACATTGTTGGTGTTCACATATATCAGTTGGTCTCAAAGCCTTAATATTAGGTTTTCTCAAGTGCTTTGAAATGCTGGCCCCTTATAAATTATAATGTACATAAATTACATTATATAGTAAAATATATTACATAATATTTAAACATATTATAATATTAATAGTAATAAATAAAAACTGATACTACTAATAATAAATCGAAGGTCAGGAATCATGTATTATGGAGCATGTGATCATTCAATATTTATATAAAACAACATGTCATTGTACAGATCACCAATTCATCATATAGAAATATATTTTTATCCTATATGGATTTTCACTAGCTATCCTATTTATGTTAGATATTCTTCGTTACTGAACAAGATTTTTCTACCATTGGTATTGGAGCACTCTACTCTATTTAGTGGCTAGCCTGTGGCCAGCTGTGTTCGACATGTGGCTGGACCACTCTGCCTCCTACTTGTGGCCATAATTCTTTTATTTCGAATTTCGGGGAAATTTGAAATGGACAAATACTAAGAATACTGAGACACAAATAGGAAGAAGTAAAACCATGTATCATGGAAGAAATAACCTGTAAGCTAGGGAACGTGACACATCCTCCTAGCCATAGTATGTGTTGCACGTGCATGTGTCAGACACATGGATACATGCAAGACATGTCATGCCAGTGTGTTAGACATGCACGGGACACATGTCTTGTTCCAGGACACATGTTCCATACATGTCTGACACTTTATCATCACCGGTCCCTATGTATTGGACACTCAGGATACCAAGATAATACAAATTTGTTCACAAAAAGTAAACCAAGGTGTGCAAATGTGTCCTAAGTTGTCTGCAATGTGTCTCGATGTGTGATTGATGTATTTCTATTTTCTAATGATCAGAAATTTACATCTCTATGCGTATATTTCATCTATGTAATTTTATATTTAAAAAATCATTTATACAATGTGTCCCTGCGGCTTGTTTAGGGGTTCTACATGTCTTGTGTTGGACACTCAATTTGCTGCACCCCAGTGTCATGTGACTTGGCCAGTAAGCATACAGTCACTGTTCAAATGACACGAGAATCTATAAAATTGAGGAATCTATTGAAGGAAATTGAGGAGAAATGTGTGAGCATTCCAGCATAATAAATTAGCAGAAAACATAACACCAAATATCAATTAAGAAATTATGTTGCATTATATATTAAAAGAATAATAAATAAAGGAAGGGCTCGATGCAGAAAAATTCAAAAATACAGAAAGATAGTTCTAAATCCTAGCCAATGTAGGGTAGAACCAATTTCATACACCACCATCTGCAGGGTTAATACACAACAGCTTAAATAATTAAAAAATTGCAAGATTATCAAGGCAGCCATTACATGAACAGACACTGGTTGTCAAAGCTACCAGGGGTGAATAATTGTGCCATAGTAGCATGAGTGCAGAGGTAGAGCTATTCACTTGGAGTGCAAATCTGCTGAAAACACTTCATCAAAATAGTCACTGCCTAGACGCTCAAATCATGTAATAGATGGTCCATCTCCATGCCTTTGTGAGTTAATGTGCTGCCATAAGAAGTTGAAAGTTTGAGTAGACAATCATGTCACCTAATAGTTGAAACCTATATGATCAAACAAACAAACAAAGTAACAAATCATCATGTTATGACCCAGAAATATGTCTGGATAACCACTGGGGACTCTGTCCATGTCGTCAATTACCCTCCCTCTCACTTCTGTTTTGGTTCATGCTATCGCTGGGTGAGTTCTTCCTGAAGGATTTAAAGCTTGAGTTTAAATATTTTTGGGAAAAGTGCTTTAAACCTGCAACTAATTTCATTCTTTTCTTCAAATTAGCAAAGTTAAACTTCAGATTTATGATTCAATTTATCAACTCAGCTCAAAAATGTCATGAATTCACAATAATCTCCCTTTGTTTCTGCATAAATAGTTGCAAAATAACAAACTTTCTTGCCCAACAAATGGCATATTTTCTCTTTTATGATAATAGATGAAGGAAAATTTTCAATTTAACTGTTGGTCCTATCAATTCAATGTCTTGTTTATAGGATATGGAGCTGAGAATAGAAGATAATTAGTGAGGTGAATGTCTCAAATCTCACTAATTCTAATATCATGTTAAATTCGACCCTTAAATCAGTGAAAGAATTCACAGATTGAATCTTTATACACATGAACATATTATTCCAAATAAAGATGCTGCTGCAATGTTTAATCGACAACAAAAGGCAACCATATTTGCTCTGAAGATTCAAGAAATCAAGAGGAGTTACAAACATGGTTTAAACAATTGGACCCTATCACCATTGGAGAATTTGTGAATGCAATAGTTTCTAATGTTGAGAAATGTAACTAGTTTCGGTCTTCATAATTGTTGTTCTCATTTCAATATGTATCCTCTGTAACGAACAAGAAAAGAAAAAGGAATATTATTATTAAAGCATGGGTTTCATGCTCATTATTGATGGTCTTCTAGGTAAAAGCATGTTCTTTGTGATTTTAGGGTTTGTTAGGTCTTAGGATTTCTTATCTTGAGTCAAAGAAATCAACTTCATGTTTATAAGACCCTTCCGGGCAAAATATATTTGTAAAAATAATTGTCTAGAAGGTCCTGGAAGCTCACAAAAATTGTTGAAGACTCTTCAAGGATTTTGAAGGCATCAAGAAGGCTGAAAACATCATGAAGGAGAATCTTGGTCATCAAGTAAGTATCATATTATTACATCATGTCCGAATCTTCAAGTCATATGGGTTCTTTCTGCAAGGAGGGCAATAGGCTCATTGGGGCATCAAACTATCTAGCGTGGAAGAAAAGAACTGACTTGATATTTACAGAACAAATAGTAATGGAATCTGTTACTGCTGAAATTACTGAAGTTGAGAAAGATAAGACACGAACTAGCAAAGTACAAGAAAAGGGAAGTAAGGGCACAAAGGATCATAGTGGAATCCATTATAGATTCTCTTGTTCCCTTCGTTGCAAATTTGAAAACTTCCAAAGCTATGTTTGACAAGCTTCTGAATTTGTACTCGGTAAGCACAACAAGACAAAAGATGTCATCGAGGAACAAGTTGTATAGAATGAAGAAATCAAAGGATGGGAATGTGGCATCCTTTCTCATGGGACTCTCTCAACTAAGAGACCATATGCAAGGACTTGGCGAACCAATTACTGATTCTGAGGAAACGATCTGTGTACTAAATGCATTGCCACCAAAATGGAGCAGCTTTGCAACAATCATCTACTCCAAGAAGGATTCAATTCCATTTGGTGAGTTGTGGGCTTAGTGCATATTCAAAGAATCAAAGATCAAAGTAAAAGATGATATTGGATCAAATGAGCAATCTCAAGCCTTCCTAGCCCGAGTCAAGAAGCTGAAAAAGGGAAAGTTTGGTAAGTCCAAGAAGAAAGACATGTCCAAGGTTCAATGCTTCAAGTGCAATGAGTTTCGACACTTTACAAGGGACTGTCCAACCCAACAAAACAACAAGAGAAAGGAAAGGAGTGAAGCTCATGTACCGAAGCAGTGGGAGAACTTGAGAAGAAGGCAAAGAAGGAAGAAGTGAAGGATCTTTACTACTAAAGAAGATTCACTGATTGTCAGGTTCTTTGTAAAGATTAATCTCTCTTTTAGGATAGTATGTGTTGCATAACATCATAGAAAGAAGCATATGATAGTAGCATGTCTAGAATTTACATGATTAAGTTGCTTTGTAGAGATCATCTAGATAGATGGATAGATAGACCATTTTGTAAGTTGATCATCTAAGCATTATCTAACATTATGTTAGAAGAAATCATCTTGCTTAAGTGGATCATCATGATCCTTGAAGAACCATAATTATGAAAGTTTCTTGAAAGAAGCACCATGACAAAGGTTAGTAGACATTCCATGTAATGTGGAATCAACACTGGTAAAGGGATGAAAGAATGCAATGGGTCAGGGTGTAGGCTCTTTGTGAGATATACTAATAGCTAGATGATCTGACAAAAGCATAGGAATGCATGCTGGATATACAACTTTGGATAAGATTCATATGTGTAGAATCTTGTGGAAAGAAATTTGGTCATAAAATATGCTTAGGTATATGGATATATGATGCTTGAAAGGAATAGGAATATGTGTAAAGAATTTAAGACTTTCTCCAAAATATATGTCTAATAATGATTAACATCCAGTATAGTCTCCTGAAGAAAAGTTGTAACTTGGTAATCAAATTCGATGCTTGGGCACTCTGATGCATGAAGGAAGATTCATATGGAGATGGACCATGAGGATGTTGATGAAACGAGAAGGTCATCATGATGAAGTAAGTTTGATTTTCATTATTGTTGGTTATCTGATTAACAATTATTTGGCTACTTGGAAGAATGTTGTAGGAATACATGATGGCAGTTGAGGCAAGTTCAACTGTATGGATTAAGGATATTGAGGGAAGCTCAATATCTGGTACCTGGCAACTATGAAGTCAAGATATGGACATCTTGGGATTAAAAGGTAGCATTGCAGGAAGATAACTTGGAGGTCAAAGGAAGATCACTTTCAAGGAGAAGCTATGATCAACTTGAAGTTTGGAAAGGCTCAACGTAATGCCTGCATATCAAAGAAGAAAGTGATGAGCAAGAAGATTGGCTTGAAACCTGTCGCAAGAGAAAAGGTGGCTCCATGATACGTTGAAAGATAAAAGCTCGATGGTGCAGAGGAAAGAGGGAGCCGTGCAACTATGAAGAATTGATAGCTTATACTCTTATGAAGACAAGCTGTAAGGCTTGTGATGATGACTTCCTAAATAGAAAGGAAGTCTAGGTCTCCTTAGCTTTTGAGAGGGATTAAAAGGAGTCTCTTGTATAGGAGCAAGGTTCTATTCTCAAGATTAAAGGAGAATAGGGATGTCCTCTTTGGTTGAGAGGGAGTGATGTTGGACATCACATCTGCATTCTCCCCTTCAGGCGATGAAGAGAGATGGGCGAAGGATTGGATAAGCATCCCTGGTTTCATTAAGGATAAAACATCCAAGAAAGGAAAGGCACTGGCACTCTTTGAGAATGTGATAGGTGTTCAAGAGAAGAGTGGTCGAAGAGGACCGATTTTCTTTGAGGACTCAAGATTGGAGATTCAAGATAAGAATAGTCCTAAAAGGACATACCTTGTGGATATTCAAACATAACTTGTCTAGTTAGGCCTCATAGACAGTGTTGGTCATAATAATAATGCTTATAGTATGACTTATCAATCTGACGCTTCTTGTGAGAAGTCTTCAGTGTGAGATATGTTGTTGTATTGGTTTTATACTTATGAATACCTCCCTAGTTAACAGGGAGTGTTGAGAAATGAAACTAGTTTCAGTCTTCATTATTATTGTACTCATTTCAATATGTATCCTATGTAACAAACAAGAAAAGAAAAGAAAAAGTTATTATTATTAAAGCATGGGTTTCATGCTCATTATTGATGGTCTTCTAGGTAAAAGCATGTTCTTTGTGCTTCTAGGGTTTGTTAGGTCTTAGAATTTATCGTCGTGAGTCAATGAAGTCAACATCATGTTTATACGACCCTTTCGGGCAAAATATATTTGTAAAAAGAATTATTTATGAGTCTAGAAAGTCTTGGAAGCTCCAAAGGACAAGTCAGCCTAAAGGAGGGAATTCGACCCCTTGAGAAGGCTATATAAAGAAGCAATTCAACCTCTTTTGGGATACACCCACTCCATAAGTTCAATCTATCAATAAGGAGTTCGACCTGAAGCTGGGAAGTAGGAAGAAGAAGAGCGAAGGTCTAGGAGAAGCTAGAAGGACAAAATTCCTTATCTTTGGGCTCTATCTCTCTCACATGTGTGAAACTCTAGGGTTTCTAGGGTATAGGAAGAGGCGGAAGTTGCAGGATGACGAAGTGTAATAACTTGTAGCTGAAAGAGAGAATACTCTGTCTAGACCTCGTTGACCTTAGGAAGAGATATCTTGCTCTAGGAAGGTCTTAGGAGGAGGCTGGATTAGGGTGTTTGAGGAAGCTGCAAGTCCGAAATTGCAAGGTCGAAGTAGCAGGACGAGTTGCAATATCGACGCTGGTAGGTCAAAGTTGTAGTATTGACACTGGTTGATGTAGAAACAAGGAAGGACTTGAGGAAGGGATGACTTGGTACTAGGAGAAGGATTTGGTCTAGGGTTTGGGTTTTTGTATCTCATTTGAAGCAGATTCTAAGAAGAGAAGAGTTTTCGGGTTTTCCCCTTGGATGGGTTTTTCCCTGTTTGAGAGCGTAATATCTATGTCCTCTATTGTTGTTATTACTGTTCTTGATATAGTTTGATGAAAATATTTAACTAAAGAACATAAAGAAGATAAATAAGATTCACAAGCAAATATCAAGGTTAAGGAAAATAAGGTTAATAGCGGGCATGATCCATTTTTCAACATCTAAGTTGGGAAGTAAGTGTGGTATGGGGTGGAGTAGAAATTGACTATAGAGAATAATGAAAGAAGTGAAAGCTTGGAAAGTGATAAAATCATTTTCTAGTGTTCAAACTTGCATGAAATAGACCAATCCTCCCAAAGTAATGGACCTTGTTTGACTTGGTATAGAAGAGATGAGATAGGAAAAGATTCTCCTGAGAAATTACTAAATTTGATGCACGAAAGCCCCAAGGATAGGGCGCACAAGATACGCCAATTATAATGGTGAAGATTGCTCAAAATAAGCAAAAGTGTGTTGCGCCCTAACTTTGTCCAGAAGCACTGCAAGAGAGATTGATATGATAACTCAAAATGAGAATATTTCGATGGATATCCTCAAGTTGTTGGTTGTAAATTTCCAAGGATAAATTGGATCATGCATGGATAAGGCACACTGAACTCTCTCCGAGTTGAGGTGCACTTCTTAGGGTCAAAACAAACAAAATAAGATCTGAAAATGGAAAATTCGATAAGTTTGCTTTTCTAAAAATATATCTTAAGTTGAATTCTCAACATGCTTATGCCAAATATATCTCTAAAGTGGAGCACTCAATTGGCATGGACAGTTAAGAAGATAATTTCTAGAAAAAGCAGTATAGATAAGATAATAGATAAGACACTGTATTTAGAAAAGATATCCTCAAGCAGGTTGGTCCATCTACTGCACTAGGTAAAGTAAATTGCACTTATATGTAAACATAACCTATTCTCTCACCTAATTCAAATGCATGCTTTCCTCCAAAAATAACAAATGATTTGAAAATTGATTTAACTTGTGTTTCAAGCAATTGAAAACACATTCATCAAATGCACATGGAACCTTTCCCCTACTAAAAATAGTAGCTATGACTAAAAAATGCAAAAACCTCATCTTAATGTATAAGTGAAAGCATATGCTTTGCATTAGTACCTGACATATCCACATCTGCTAAAAATAGCAATTAGCATATTCTTTGGATTAGTACCTGTTAAATTTGGACAACGAGGTCCAAACTCCATGTTCTGATGCTCAGATTAAGAGGCTAATATTTTTGTTGGATTCCTCTTTCTGAGAGGTGTAAAATCCATATAAAAATAGTCTTAATCCGATGAGCAGAACTTATATTTTGAATTTATTATTCTTAATAAATTATATGTGCAAGGTCAGCTAGTTTTGTAATGTAGGCTCACATGCCCAACAGATGTGTCACACACCCCCATTGATGGATATATATACAGGAGAAGTTGGAGAGAATTTCATCACAACTCAACTCACATCTTCCTCTCTCATCTTAGAGAGTACGAGCTACCTGGAGGACGAATTTCAGCCACACGTGGGAAGGACGAAGAGGACAGACCATACGGATTTTCTGCTGCTAGGGTTTCACAGAAAGTTTGACCAGCGTTGACTTTGGTCAACGCTTGGTCCAATCAAGCTGAAAATTGGTGGAAAGTTCGATTTTTGAAGGCCGTACTATCTGGCACAAAAATCGAGGTCAAAGGGTTGACCGTTTTGCTGATGCGTTGACTTTTAGCTTGCTGCCCCTGCGTTGACTTTTCAGGACAGCGTTGACTTTTGTAGAATTGACTTGGGTTGACTCATCTACTGGTTGGAGGGTTGTTGTGACACATCTGGGCTGGCTGACCAAAGGAGACTTTGCTGGTTGAAGCATCCTGTTGACCGCCGAAACGAACACAAACATTTTTCCTGTTTCTGATTTGTCTTCTGTAAGATCTGCTTATATGTTCTATCTGCATTTTGCTTAACTACTTGTATGATTGCTGTGAGAAAAGTGAAATTGCTCTTAGCATAGAACATCTACAAAACTTTACATGGTATCAGAGCTAAGGTGAAGACAAACTCTATCTATAGCAATCATCATCGAAGGAAATGGGTTCCACTAGTCTTGAATTCAGGGAGAATGACAAGCTGACTGGAAGTGATGACTTCCATGCCTGGAAGATGATATAAAAAAAAAACTCAGATTAGAAGCACAGAAGGCCGAGGAGGATGTTATAGAATACAGTTTTGGCAAATACTCTCTGTGATTGGGCTTCTTCATTACAGCAGTAGACAGGTGTGAGAAAAGTTTTCTGTGCTGGTGTAGAACTCGACTACAGTCCAGATCACAATCCTGAGGACGCTCAAACCTTGGCAGCGACACTTGTGGTAGCTTGGTGAAGAACCTCAGATTAAACTCAGGAAGTAATGAAGGATCTCAGACCAGGCATGAAAGTGAAAGACCAGACCTTAGAACAAGCTCAGGGGTGGAGACAACTCACAGACCAAGTACAGAAGTAAAGTATAGGCCTCAGACTTGTGGAACAAGCAAGTTTTTTTTGGACCTGTAATATCTTTCTGAAGATAAATTCGAAACTGTGCAGAATTCCTCAACTGCTGCGAATTAGATTGTTGAAGATATATGGTATTTTCTCTTGTGAACAACTCTGAGTTGAAAAAAAAAAACAGCCTTGGAATTGTTTGAGACACAGTGCTGGATTGTCTTACAGTAAAGTCTTCTAGCAGAACTTGGTTGAAGGGACATAATTCAGATTGTTTTTACAGTGAAAACTCTCTTGAAGGCATTGGTTAGATGCACAGTATTGAATTTTTCTTGGAAGCACAATATTAGCTTTGTTTTTGCAGAAAAATTGAAGGCTTGACACAACTTGTCGAAGAGCATTCTCTAGAGCAGTCTAAAAGATTTAAAGACAGTGTTTTGGTTCACTTGAAGACTTGGATGAAGAAGACCAACTGTGTTTGAAGACCTATTTGGATATAAACGTTGAAATGTTGAGCCCTCTTGAAGCATATTTTAAAGGCTTATTGCAGCAGGCTGATAAAGCATTCTTGAAGGCATTGTTTGGACAGAACCTTAGAGCAGCATTGTGTAGACATTTTGAAACAGTCCTAGAAGCAGACTTGGGTTGGCAGTTACTTTGGAACATTGTCATGATGACAAATGGAAGGATTATCTTTGGAACTTGTGAAGCTTTGCTTTGAAGACTAATCTTGGTATAGCTGATTTGAATATTGTTTGAGAGCAGTCCATCAGACATTGTTTTGAAGATATTTGAAGTAGTATATCTTGAAGTGGATTTGTAGCTTTCTTGGGGATATTCTTGAGCATACTTTGGAGAGTCATCTAGCAGCCCATTGAAGACACCTTGAGGGATACTTGAAGACATTTGGAAGACAAAGGATTCAATGTAACTTTCTCTGATGGAAAGGTACTCATGTGGAAGAAGAGCTTCAAGGAAGCTATCTCAATTGGTTTTAGAGTTGGTACACTCTACCAGGTTGGAGGGAGTCCGTTGAGAGCTATGACTTGTGATACTATCCGTCAAACCGAACTATGGCACCGAAGATTTGGACACCTTCATTACAAGGCTCTTCCCGAAGCAAGGAAGGTGGTGACAGGGATGCCTGATTTTGGAAATAATCATGAAGGTGTATGTAAGGGCTGTGCTGAAGGAAAACATACAAGGGGACCTTTCCCCTCAAGTGTCACAAAGACATCTGAGATATTGCAACTGGTCCATTCTGATCTTTCCGGTATGTTGTCTGTAACATCCCTGGGAGGATATTCTTACTATATGACATTTACTGATGACTTCTCTCGCAAAACCTGGACATACTTCTTGAAGAAGAAGGATGAGGCTTTCATGTGGTTCCGTACCTTCAAGCCTTGGTGGAAAATATGACCGGAAAGAAGATCAAGATTTTGAGGACTGACAATGGCACTGAATGAGTCGAATGAATTCAAAAGACTTTTGCAGAGAAGCTGGCATTAAGAGGGAGACTACCACTGCATATACTCCTGAGCAGAATGGTGTTGCTGAACGCAAGAATAGGACTATTGTGGAAGCTGCCTGTGCCATGCTATGTGACCAGGGTCTACCAAAGTTTCTATGGGGAGAAGCTGCAAATACTGCTGTGTACATTCAAAACCAATGCCCTCATTCCGCTTTGGACTCCAAAACTCCCGAAGAGGTTTTCTCTGGTAAGAAACCTGATGTCTCACATTTTAGAATTTTTGGATGTCTTGTCTATTTTCATGTGCCGAAAGAAAAGAGAAGTAAGCTGGATGCTACTGGGAAGAAAGGAATGTTTGTGGGCTACAGTGAGACTTCTAAGGCATATAGAGTCTATGTACCTGGTCAAAGGGAAAGCCATGATGTCACTTTTGACGAAGATGCTTCCCTGAAGAAAGTAGTAGATCTTCCTAGATCTGAAGAAAATCATGAAGAAAGACCTGGAAATCTGGAAGAACCCCAGGATGAGACTATGCCTGATGTTGAAGGGCCAATGGACCCTATTGATCCTTCCCCTTCTCTAGGAAAGAGGACATCATGGCTCAGGGACACCCTCGAAGATGCTGAGGGTCATGCTGCCCCAAGGGGGACATTCCGAGAAAGCAAGAAGTCGTGTAGATACCAAGGGTATCTAGCTGCCATGAGTACTATTCTACAATCTGAACATGGATCTTTTGAGGAAGCCATCAAGCATCAAGTCTGGAAGGATGCTATGCATGAAGAATATGAGGCTATTATGAAGAATGATGTCTGTGATGTGGTCCCGAGACCGAAGGACAAATCTGTTGTCACCGCTAAATGGCTCTACAAGATTAAACATGGATCTGATGGGAGTGCTGAAAAGTTTAAGGCAAGATTTGTTGCCCGTGGTTTCTCTCAAAAGGAAGGAATTGACTATGTCGATATATTTGCACCTGTGGCTCGATATACCACCATCCGATCCATCATAGCCCTTGCTGCTACGCAAGGATGGAGTCTCCATCAGATGGATGTCAAGACCGCTTTTCTGCATGGTGCAATAAAGGAAGAGGTCTATGTAGAACAACCTTTGGGATTTGAAGTTCAAGATCGAGACACTTATGTCTGCAGGTTGAAGAACGCCCTCTATGGGTTAAAGCAAGCACCCAGAGCTTGTTATGAGAGGATGGATAGTTACCTGATGAAGCTGGGCTTCACTCGAAGCAATGCTGATCCAACCCTTTACTTCAAGGTTGTGGAAGGAAAGCCTCTCATTCTAGTGCTGTATGTGGACGACCTCTTCCTGACAGGTGATGACCCTCTCATTCATCAATGTAAGAGGGAGCTTGCTGCTGAGTTCGAGATGAAAGACCTAGGACTGATGCACTATTTTCTAGGCCTGGAGGTCTGGCAGAGACCTAGAGAGATTTTCTTTTCTCGAGGAAAATATATTGTGAAGCTTCTGGAAAGATTTGGGATGGTGGACTGTAAGTCCGTGTCGACACCAATGAAACTCAACTTTAAGAAGTTGAGTGGCAGCGCTGCAGGGCCTATCTTGGCCAATCCTACTGAGTATCGTCAACTCATAGGAGCTTTGATGTTCTTAGTGAACACTCGTCCGGACATATGTTTTGCAGTGAATACTTTGAGTCAACAGATGGTTGAGCCTCATCATTTTCACTGGGTTGGTGCCAAGAATCTTTTGAGATATCTTCGGGGCACGATAAACCATGGGCTGAGATACACTGCCGGGAGTGTGATACTCCGTGGATATACTGATGCCGATTGGGCTGGCAGTGTGGTGGATCGTAAGAGCACATCTGGATGCTGTTTCAATCTTGGTTCTGCTTCGATCTCATGGATGAGCAGGAAGCAGAAGTCGGTGGCTTTGAGCACCGCGGAGGCCGAATACATTGCTGCTAGTATGGCCTGTTGTGAAGCAGTTTGGTTGAGGAAGTTCTTTAGTGAGCTGTTCCAACATGTGCTAGATACCACTGTGATACTCTGTGATAATCAGAGTGGGATTCGTATGACTGAGAATCCTGTGTTCCACGACCGATCCAAGCATATTGATATCAGGTACCACTTTATCCGGGATATGTTACAGCGAGGCGCCGTAAGGCTCGATTATATGGGAACTGATGAGCAGGTCGCGGATATTCTCACTAAGCCCCTGGGAAAGGTCAAGTTCCTAACCTTCCGTGAGAGTCTTGGTGTCGTGGAAAGACCCTATGATGTGGGTCCTGTTGGACAATGAGCTCTGGGAGCTCTGGGGGGCTTTGGGGATAGCTTCTGGGATAGCTTCTCGGAGCTATAAGCACTCATAATGCTTCTGCCCCACCCTTGTGATTATTGAGCTGGTTCGCCACTCATTTATCTGTGCCCCGTATGCATCCTACCCATTGAGTTCAGGGCTCATGGGAAGTACCTCTCATTTAGCCAATGAGGTGTGGAAAAGCTAGAAACTATTAGCAAAGACTGATGGACGCATCAGAGATTTTCGTACTCTCTATTTAGGATGGCATGGTCCAACCACTTGATCTGGGATCAAGATTTGTGAGGTCTGGGACCTCTGGACTGATTATGTCAGTCGGGGGATGATGTCTTTGTGAATGACCCACTTCTGTTCTGAAATAAAGAAGCCAGCAAAGCAAGTTTCGGCGGGATGACACACGATGTTGATTGCACTAATAGATGGAGTTCTCTCTAGTTGAGAGGGAGTGTTAAATTTGGACAACTAGGTCCAAACTCCATGTTCTGATGCTCAGATTAAGAGGCTAATATTTTTGTTGGATTCCTCTCTCTGAGAGGTGTAAAATCCATATAAAAATAGTCTTAATCCGATGAGCAGAACTTATATTTTGAATTTATTATTCTTAATAAATTATATGTGCAAGGTCAGCCAGTTTTGTCATGTAGGCTCACATGCCCAACAGATGTGTCACACACCCCCATTGATGGATATATATACAGGAAAAGTTGGAGAGATATCATCACAACTCAAAAAACATCTTCCTCTCTCATCTTAGAGAGTACGAGTTACCTGGAGGACGAATTTCAGCCACACGCGAGAAGGACGAAGAGGATAGACGGTACGGATTTTCTGCTGCTAGGGTTTCTGCTGCTAGGGTTTCGCAGAAAGTTTGACCAGCGTTGACTTTGGTCAACGCTTGGTCCAATCAAGCTGAAAATTGGTGGAAAGTTCGATTTTTGAAGGCCGTACTATCTGGCACAAAAATCGAGGTCAAAGGGTTGACCATTTTGCTGCTGCATTGACTTTTAGCTTTCTGCCCCTGCGTTGACTTTTCAGGACAGCATTGACTTTTGTAGAATTGACTTGGGTTGACTCATCTACTGGTTGGAGGGTTGTTGTGACACAACTGGGCTGGCTGACTAAAGGAGACTTTGCTGGTTGAAGCATCCTGTTGACCTCCGAAACGAACACACACATTTTTCCTGTTTCTGATTTGTCTTCTGTAAGATCTGCTTATATGTTCTATCTGCATTTTGCTTAACTACTTGTATGATTGCTGTGAGAAAAGTGAAATTGCTCTTAGCATAGAACATCTACAAAACTTTACAAATGGCCATCCCCGAGAGGTGGTCGATGCAAGCCCCACTGTGGCAATCATTAAAGGCTTGCTCAGTTTTTTCATGAGTGAGGCACCTACAAAGGATAGTGTCATCTCCCTATCGATAAAGGACATCCCCCAAAAGAAGGCAATGGGGGTCCTGGTGACATATGCACCTCTGATCATCACAGTAAGCCAGGGTTTTAACTTTTGAGTTTGTAAAAAGAGGATGATATCACTGTACCAAGGGTCGTCGATTGATACCAAAAATAGATGTTCATCGGGAAGAGCATCATTAACGGGAGATCCTTGGGTCTCTATTGGGAGATCTATGATGAACTCACTGAGGATGAGTGCCTTTTTTATTTTAGAAGAATTAAATTGTAGATCAAACTCTTGTAGAATAACAATCCATCAAGCATATTTGTGGTTCATTATATAGTGAGTGAGAAGATACCGTGTGGGGTTAATAGATGATATTACGGTAGTCGTCTAAAGGATGATATCATGCCAAAGCTTCTATATAGCATGTAGTAGAGCTAAGGCAATTTTTTCTTCTAGTTCATACTTCCATGCAGGCCCAGATAAGTTCTTGCTGACGTAATAAATTACATGTTCCTTGTTATCTGGTCTATCATTGGTAATACCCCAGCGATGCCTATATTTGATGCTGATAAATATAGGGTATAGTATTTATTGTCGCCGGGTGGTGTTGAAGCCCCGAAAATTGGGTCTACAACAAGGGGGATACCCACCCAGTCCAGACCTTGGTTAGCAGCTCCTTTTCCATTTGGTATAGTGGGTCCAACTAGGATATGGGACCAGTTTCCTAATTCATGTGTGTGTGTGTTGAGAATTGATATTTCCTTCTAATAATTTCTAAGTAAAATGTTTTTATTCTAAATCTAATTTATCAACATGCAATTGTATTCTAATGAATAGAAATATCTAATTCTAAAACTAACCCGGGATTTAATCTTTCGGTTATGCGATCTAAAATAATTTCAAATAGCAATTGGTAATAAAGATCATTCAACTGCTATGAGAAAAGAATTCAATAAAGATAAACCATTTCGTATAAAAAAGTTAGATGAAACAATTGTGAAAAACATATCGCATAATAAGTTACTCATATATTAAGCATAAATAAATATCTATCATCGTACAGAATTGCCAAATGATAACTCAAGCATTCAAGCATTCATATATAAATAATTGAACTTGAATATCACTTCAACGCATAAGCAGAAATTTTTAAGAGATAAAAGTACCATTTATAATGAGTTCTACTCATAAGCTTCAGCAATAATGATCTATCTCTTCTTAGTCAAACATCCACTAAGAGTATAAAAGTGCAACATCAGTAGTAGATATTAAACACAGATATCAATAAATCATGTTCCATTCATTCATCAAAACCTCCTCGGAGGGTGCAAAAGTGCATGTTCTAAGGACAATTTTTTGACAAATTTCAAGACCCTTCTCTAAATGCATGAGAAGGGTTTAAATACTACTAACTAAATCTAAAAATATTTTTTTACAAAAATGCCGGATGCGGTTTAAATGACCGTCCTCATTTTAGGCAAAAAAAAGCAAAATTTAAAACAAAAACTGAATCTAAAACTAGAACTGGCAACTAACTATCTATGTATCTATTCCTTGTAGTCGCAAGTGTTCAGCATTTTCTTGAGAAGAGTTGGTTGGTCGACCTCCCACTTTAGTTGTCCTGCAAAAACAGAATCGGCAAGTGTTGGCGCCATCTTCTCAGCAAAATTATTGATACATTTGAGAGTCATGCACTGGCTATGTGGTTTTACCAAGTATGTCCAGTAAGAATCCCAATTCAACTTGGTTAACCTTTTGATGGACTCTGCTCTTTCTTGAGCCTTCTGTCTCCAGCTTGTCTATAGATGTTGTAAAGTTGGTAGAAATTTACATGTCACTTGAGAATATCCCTGATAAATACCACTGGTTTTTAGAGTTTAGGTTTTTCCTTTCACCTTTAGCACTTTTTCTTACAAATTTCAAGGCTTACAGGCGACTGAGTGATTAGAGGCTTTCCTTCTCAAAGGATTTTTCCTGGTGATGTGCTAATCGCGCATAAGAAACTGCCTCCGTTTCTCGATCTAGGCTTCCCCCGTGCTATTTTTCGCCTCTTGCACACTTTTTGTTAGAGGATATAAACCTTAAATTTGTGGAAATAACGACTTCGTGAGTTCTTGGTTCTGAGTTTTAAATTCTCTGTCCTGATATCAACACTATCTAGTACCCATTTGACTATGTCCATGTATGGAAGAATCTTGGGCCTCGCCACTATCTGGTGCAAGAACGGACATGCTAGTTCTGTAATCGATGCCTCAGACAACCCAAGTGAATCTGCAGTTGTTGTAACCTCCATTACTCTGGGGTTTTCTTTCTCGAGTAGGTTGTGCATGCTTTCCCAAGTAGTAACACTAGCATCTTTGTTACAGGTGGTGCCTGTGTAAAAGGGCGTCATTTCTTTATCTTCAGAACCCGGAGCTTTACCCTTCTTTCCCATAATATTTTGAACACTGCTATGTATACTTCTCTGCTCTTTTCTCCTGCAGTTTACTAATGAGGTAAGAGGAATGATAAGAAAAAGGTGATGGGAAAGCCTTAAATGCTGAAATCTTATAAAATATATCACCCTACGTGAAATGGACCTTCGATCAGATCAAAACCTATTTCGTTAATGATTACCAACTAACTCATTAATTAACATTAACGTGCATAACTAGGCATCAGTTTATGGAAAAAACTTTTTTGAACGACGAGCCCTGAAGATATGCGATAAGGTGATTTTGTGATTTGCTTTGCAATATCACAGATCGCAATATCGCTAATCTGTTGCATGTGGCAATCATCTATTACAATGTGTTTTCTGCAAAATGTGGTTTGCGAGATGCGCCATCGCATATCGGCGGTTTGAGGCATTTCACCTTAAGTGATATTTGAGGCATGCGATGCGATGAGTGTATTTTAGTGTGTGATTTCACATCGCGATTTTGCAATCTTAGGATTCCGCTTGTAGGAAGGCATCCATTACCTTTTTGTGATCCGACGCTCTTTATTGAGAGAGTGGTTTTATTCAAACTTTATCATAAAACTTAAGTCTTTTTAGATTTTTCGGGTATTCTCCTAAGTTTATGATAGTAAGTTTTATTCAAAAAGGGAATACAAGCACTAATTTATTTTTTTAATTTTTTGAATAAGGGTCCCCTCTTATTTATTATTAGTGATAAAACTAAATAAGAAGGGGGGTTGTTATTGGCCACAACAATTGGCAATTCACTTGGAAGAAGCAGTTATCTCTGCTTTTCTTTTGAATTTTCTAAAATTCCAAAACAGAAATCTTTTCCAGAAAATCAAACTTTATTATGGAAAGATAAAGTACACCATGCTTTCAGCTGTCAATGATAGTTTGTTTCTTCTATGTTAACTTTGGTTATTTACTTCCTAGAGCTAGTCATTGTATTTACATCAGTCACTACTTGGTTTATAAAGATAAAAACAAAGCCTTCTCTATAAATCAGTTTTAAATATGCCCATTTGTCTTAGGTAGAGCCTCTGCTACCAGTAGGCGTTTATAGCCTCGACAGGGTTACTTATTACCCAGCAATGACCCTATATCCTACTTGGAGAAGTATATGATTTTCAAAGGGAAATCCATATCCACACTTATTTCTTTTATTTTCTTTTAATTCTTAAAGAACAATGCCTTGGTTTGGTAGCCAAATTATGACAGTGCCACTCACTTAATTTATAACTTTGCTGAACAAGCTGGCTCGTGATGAGACCCCTTGTCTTTTATTGCAACAATCTTCAATCATTTCCCTGTTGTGATATGTAGTTTTGGCAAAGTCAGCAATCTATAATATCTATGATCATGATAAGTTGGCTCGTGATGAGACCTCTTATTATTTAAGTTAAAGTGTATCACTGGATTATTCCTTGAAGCTCAAATTCCCTAGGTGGGGAGGAAGCCATTGTTTCCTTAAGAATAGCTCTAGACGACAATGGTAGAGTTTTTAGAAAGAGCTTTTCTACAGAGAATCTTTGTTTTGTTTCTGATACCTTTCAATTGACTGATATAAAACAAATTCCCACTAAAGGTAGCTTTTTATCAAAATTTACAAGGTTGAAACTAGCATCATTTTCAGATTTATAGCCTTTGACTGTATCTTTGAATAATAATGACCAATTTCCTAGATCAGTTCTATTTATACAAGCAAAAAAACAAAACTTAAAAGAAATACTACTCTTTTTCGTGAATTCCAAATGTAACCATTTACAACTGGTTTTATTATCAAAATAAAGGAAAGACTAATTTACAAAAAATAGAAGAATGATCTCCTATGGAAAGTATTTTTTGAGGGTCTTCCCATTAATAGGTAAAGATTCTCTCTTTTCCTGTTAAATCCTATAACATGAAAGTAGATGGACCTATGATTTCTGCAATTTAGAAAGGGCCAAGCCACATTCGTTGGAATTTCGTATGTTTCCCCTTTTCCTCGTGAGCCTTATCCCACTTTAAAACTAGATCTCCAAGCTGAAAGTCCTTTCTGGATATCATGTTTGAATCAAAAGAAGCTTTTACTAATCTTGGTGATGAGCATGAGTTATTTTAGCCTGTTCTCGTTGCTCTTCTAGCTTAAGGATTTGCAGCTGCCTTAGTTGTAAGGAAGAAGTTGGTGTTTCGTCAATAAATTGAACTAAGGCCAAAGAAGGGATCACTAGATGAGTTGGAAGGACTACTTCTTTCCCATAAATTAAATTAAAGGGAGAAGTAGCTATGGAGGCTTTCTACGTTATTCGGTCTGCCCATAGAGCATATATTAAAGATTTGTGCCAATTCTTATGATTTTGATCGATGGTTTGCTTAATGATTCTAATTTAGTTTTTATTTGTTGATTCAACTAATCCATTCCTTTGTGGGTAATAATTGGTAGAGCATTTAAGCTTAAAACCCCTTTTGAGCGCAAACTCAATCATAGCATTGCCAAAAAAATATGATGCGTTATCAAACATTAAAGCAAAGGGAAAAGCAAACCTGGTGACTATGAACTGATCTATGAAATCAATGATGTGTTCGGCATTAGCTGTCTTGAGGGGTACTGCTTCTACCCATTTAGTGAAATAATCTGTAGCTGTAAGGATATACCTATGTTCTGGATTTAAGACATCGGAGAATCCACAGTACGAACCATTTTATGTCAACGTTTCAAATCCCAATCGGGATCCATCATCAGGACTTTATGAATGATGATATTAGAAGTAATTTATACCTATGTTGTTTAGAAGAGTGAGGAACAATCTCACCTATTATATCCAATCCCCATTGATCAAAAGGTTGATCGATATTGACTAGTTGCAAAGGCAATGATGGTTTATTTTGTCTTCCTATAGCAGTTTGACAAACTTGACATTTCCTTACGTAGCTATGTGCATCTTTGAATAATGTAGGCCAATAGTATCCAACACGCAAAATTTTATGTGTGGTAGCATCTCGAACATAATGTCCACCTGCTTGTCCATCATGGAGTTCCTGCAACACCTTTTCAGCTTCAGATTTTTCAAGACATCTAAGGAGGACAAAATCATAATTCATCCTAAAAAGTACATCGTTTACGAGCTGATATTTCTTAGCCTTCAATCTTAGAGCTCTTTTCTTTGTATAATCTAGATTTGAAGGAGAGTATCCATTCTTTAAATAAAATATGATATCAGCGTATAATGATTCAATATCGTTTAGGCTTACCTCATACATTTGTATTTCTGTCGATGGTGTTTCGGAAATAAGCGATGCTCCAGCCAACATTTTACAAAATCCTTGACCTTTTACAATATTTGCTGGCTTAATCTCAGCATCATATTCTTGTAAGGCAGTAATCCAATTAGCTCTTTTCTCACCCGAGTCTTTCTGTACTAAGTGATTTCTTACCGTTGGAAACAGTACTATGAATTTTGTATGGGTTTTAAGCAGAAAGGGTCTGAAATGTTTGATCGCTTTGAAAATAGCATAAGCTTGTTTCTCGACTTCTGAATAATTAAATTCAGCCCCTTGTAGATTTGAACTAAAAAAGACAATTGGAGCTTCAGTCTTATCTTGATTTGCTTGAGTGAGTATCGCAGCATATGATCTATCAGAGGCAAATGTATACAAAATGAAAGGATCGGAAAAATTTGGAGTTGCTAAAGATGGAGTGTTTACAATTGCTTGTTTAATCAAATTGAATGCTTCATATTCGTCTTGGCCCCATTTTAAGATTGAATTCTTTTTAATCATTTCTTGTAAGGGAGATACAATTCTTGAAAAGTTGGGAACAAATCTCTTTACAAAATTAATCTAGCCAAGGAAATATTGCATAGCTTTCTTGTTGTGAGGCAAGGGTATTTTGGAAATCTCCTTGATTCTGTCGGGATCAATATGGATTCCAGATTTTTACACTATAAATCCATGAAGTTTTCCTTCACTTAATGCAAAAAAGGATTTTTTTGGATTAAGTGAAATTCCATACCTTTGGCAACGTTGGAAGATCTGTTTTAAGTCTCTGATATGATCACCTCGTTTTTTGGAATGTATAGTTATATCATCCAAGTAGATTACTACTGATTTGTTTACTAATCCCTTAAATGTGATGTCCATGGCCCTTTGAAATGTGGCACCAACATTGATCAGACCGAAATGCATATTTTGATATGCATAAGTACCCCATTTGGTTCTGAACATGGTCTTTAATTGATCGTCGGGATGGACCAAAACTTGGTTGTAGCCAGAGAAACCATCCAAGAAGGACATTAATTCTGATCCTGCAACTGCCTGTAATATTTGCTCCATGGGGAGCAACGGAAAATTATCCTTTTGGCAGGTTTTGTTAAGATTTCGAAAGTCAATGCAAATTCTAATGTCTCTATTTTTCTTTCTAACGGGAACCATATTGGACACCCCTTTAGAATGTTGAACATGAAAAATTATTTTGGCTTTCAATAATTTATTGAGTTCAGATTTGATCTGGTTCTCTAGATTAGGATGGATCTTTCTCAGCTTTTGCTAGACGGGTTTTTCATCGTTTATCATTGGGATAGTATGTTGAATGATAGAGGTGTCGTAAGTCTTAAGTTCATCATAGTTCCAAGCAAAGACACTTTTGTATTGTTTCAGGGGACGAACATTTGCTAATCTTTCTTCAGGGACTAGGCCAAGACCTAGATTGATATTCTGCGGCTTGGTATCAGTTCCTAGATTTACTAATTCATAGTTCAAAGTTGAACTTTGAATTTTTGAATTGGTAGATCTTTTGAATCGATCTTTCAAATCATATAGGTCTTCTAATTTGACTATTTATTTTGGCATAGCATTATTAGTGCTATCTTGTTGCAATTGTTTAACATGTTGGTCCTCGTCAATTATCTGATTGGTGTAAGATCCTTTTGATGTGAGGAAGCTTACAATATCAGGATAATCATTGAAAATTATCCAATTGGTAATGTTATCAGGAAACAAGGGTCTAAAGATTAATTTGATTGAGAATCTGTCTTGGCTATAGTCTTTTGAGGGAATGAGCTTGGAAGCTACGTTTGCCAAGAGGTCAGCACTAGCATTCTCGAGTCTTGGAATTGATGAAATATTGAATGCTATAAAATGCTCAGTCAGATCTTGTACTAAAGATTGATAATGCTTTAAATGAACTGGTAGACAATGTATAGTATTTCGTACCTGTCTAATAACAATTTCAGAATCTCCGAAAACTTGTAGATATTTGATATCTAATTCGATTGCTTTGTATAGTCCTTGTACTAAGGCTTCGTACTCTACAGTATTATTGGTGCAATCGAACTCGAGTCTACAATTTAGCATAGTTTTGTTTCCCTCTGGACTTATTAATACGCATCCTGCTCCTGCTCCCATGTTAGACTTAGAACAGTCAAAAAAAAACTTCCAAAATAAAGATTTATTTATAGGATTATCTACGAAATTAACACATTTAGAACTATCTGTTTGAGAAAAAATTTCTACTTGAGATAAAACATAATGTTCTAAGTAAGGTGAAGTATGAGCATTAAAATTTCCTAAGAAAGAATCAACAGAATAGTTGCCAATTATATTGTCGTTGTATGCTACAGGTTCGTTTTCTCCTTCCAATTCTGTTACTATGTATTTTTTATGTCTTTCTTGCTCAACCTTTATCTGATTTGGTTTACCATTGTAAGGGAGCCACGTATGTGACCAATTGGTTGCAAAGTACCGATGAAGTTTTTTAGACCAATCTCTGCTAAGAATTAGGCCATAAAATTCTGGAATGTCTACAACTAAAATATCGATAACTTGACATACCTTTGGGTTAGATGACAGCCTTATGGTAACCTGATTTAGTTCACTGATCACTTCAACCTGCGATCGGTCCAGCTGAACTATGCGCACTGCAGATTTTTGAGGTTGAACGTTCAACTTTGCACATATTGATTTAGGTAAGATATTAGATGAAGCTCCTTAATCCACTAAACAATTATGCAAATTTTTGTTCAAAACTTCATAAGCAAGAAGAAATGGGGGAGTATGAGATCTTGACCTTCCTCCAATTAGAGCGATATCGTTTGGATCAACTTTATTAGTCACATTAGTTGGAGGTCTTCCCATCTCGTGAGAAGCTTGTGAGATTATAGCAGTGGGCAGAGGTGCAACTGGTATTGCTTGTAACTCTTACAAAAGTATCTTTTGCTGATGTTTTAACTTGCTCAACTCATAAAAAGTAACGTTAGCCCTAGTCTTCTTCATGTCTTCTATGATATTATACTCCATCTCATCATAAACAATCAATGTTTTAGATGGAGTTGGTGAATCTGTTTGGACTGGGCTTGTTTGAGTCACTTTGGGTGACATTTTCTTAGCTATGGCTTTATCCTTAGTCATTAATCTTGCACTCTTTGGCTTAGGAGTAGGTTGAGGAGGATCGAGTTGATTTCTACTTCTAGTACTATCTAGTGATGCCTCTTGATCCTCTTCATCTGGGAGAATGAAATCCCACATTCCTTGTACTTCTACAACTTCTTCTTCATCGGTAGGTTCTTCCTTATAAACTTCCTCTTCTTCTTCTTCTAGTTCAACATTTGTAATAGTATTGGGAGGCTTTGAATCAGTCGAAGGGTTTCTTCTATCAGGCTTGTAAGGATTTTTAGAATAAGTCTCTACTACTTGTTTCTTAATATCAACCATTTCGTTAGACATGGTTTTCAAAACTTTCTGCAATCCTTCTAGATCGAATGGGTCTTTCGATTGTTTTTTATTTGGATCTTCTTTAAAAACAACCTTCTTAGATTTTCGTTCATCAACAGCGTTTTTCTTCTCTAAGGCTATGGTATGTTTCTCTACCACTATTGCTTCCTTCATATCGTCGACTAAAGTTGTTTTGTTAGCCCTATCGACGAAGATTGTTATGTTTGATGGTAGAGAAGATATGTACCATTCACTTCGAACTTCTTCGTTAGGCTTGGAAGTGGTAGGAATTTTATTCAGCAGTTTATTGAAGCGTGAGTTAAAATAGTTGATAGGTTCCCTTAACTCAGCCCTAAGGTTAGACAGGTCATTGATCAGTGTCGCAGTAGACCTGTCATCACCGAACTTACTCAAGAATTGTTCTTGGAAAATATCCCAACTAGTAATAGGTCCGGATGGTAATGAGAAATACCATGATACAGTTGCTCCTTGCAAAGTGTAAGGAAAAAGCCAAACAACAGCATCTTCATTAGTAACCCCATTGAGATTTATAGATAACATAAAGTTGTTTATATGTTCTTCTGCTAGCATGCCTGCTTCAGGATTAAACTTAGGCAGTCGTTTTTCAGGATGGGTCAGTATTTGACTCAAGGGTGCAGGCATTAAGACTACCCCTGGGTTATTCCATGGAGATTTGGCCATCATTGAACTACTAAAAGAGGAAAGCACAGAAGATGTTCCTTGCGGTTGGGAAAATGAGGATATTATAGTTCTGGATGATTGAGAAGGAGATGTTGAAGTTCCAGTGGTTTGGTGAACAAGAATCTGAAGTGGAGTGGATGGTTGACTTCGCGATGGAGAGTTTGAGATGGATGATGATGACGAAAGAGTCTCACTATCAGACCCTTTAGGTGATTTCCTTGCTCTCTTCCTTGTAGGTAGAGGTAACTCAGTTGGTTCAATACCAAACTTTTCACTCTTCAATCTAGTTAGAGGATGAGAAGGGTTATATTGCGAAGTCACACTACCTTGAGATTTTTCAAATTTTTCAGGTGATATAGAAAATCGCTGAATTTTTTGAATCAAAGATTCAACTTCAGGAGGTTCAATAGTAGATTTCTCTGAAATGTTCAGGTTTGTGGTAGTGGTTGTTGTTTTATCGACTTCTTGTTCAAGATTTAAAGATTGTAAATGCGATGGAGAAGTCGGGGGAGATGGTGAGGGCAATTACTCTCAGAATGGTATTTAGAATTAGATTTACTTGCCATTCACAGTTCGGGGCCCTCCTTCTAGCACCAAATATGTTGAAGCCACAAAAATCGAGTCTACAACGAGGGGGATACCCACCCGGTCCAGACCTTGGTTAGAAGCTCCTTTTCCATTTGGTATAATGGGTCTAACTGGGGATATGGGACCAGTTTCCCAATTCATGTGTGTGTGTGTTGAGAATTGATATTTCCTTCAAATAATTTCTAAGTAAAATGCTTTTATTCTAAATCTAATTTATCAACATGCAATTGTATTCTAATGAATAGAAATATCTGATTCTAAAACTAACCCGAGATTTAATCTTTCGGTTATGCGATCTAAAATAATTTCAAACAGCAATTGGTAATAAAGATCATTCAACTGCTCAAGATAAACCATTTCGTATAAAAATTTAGACGAAATAATTGTGAAAAACATATCTCATAATAAGTTACTCATATATTAAGCATAAATAAATAGCTATCACCATACAGAAGTGCCAAATGATACTCAAGCATTCAAGCATTCATATACAAATAACTGAACTTGAATATCGCTTCAACGCATAAGCAGAAATTATTAAGAGATAAAAGTACCATTTATAATGCATTCTACTCATAAGCTTCAGCAATAATAATATATCTCTTCTTAATCTAATATCCACTAAGAGTACAAAAGTGCAACATCAGTAGTAGATATTAAACACAGATATCAATAAATCTTGTTCCATTCATTCATCAAAACCTCCTGAGAGGGTGCAAAAGTGCATGTTCTGAGGACAAGTTTTTGACAAACTTCAGGACCCTTCTCTAAATGCATGAGAAGGGTTTAAATACTACTAACTAAATCTAAAAATAGTTTATTACAAAAATGTAGGATGTGGTTTAAATGACCATCCTCATTTTAGGAAAAAATAAAGCAAAATTTAAAACTAAAACTGAATCTAAAACTAGAACTGGCAACTAACTATCTATGTATTTGTTCCTTGTAGTCACAAGTGTTCAGCATTTTCTTGAGGAGAGTTGGCTGGCCGACCTTCGACTTTAGTTGTCCTGCAAAAATAGAATCGGTAAGTGTTGGCGCCATCTTCTCGGCAGAATTAATGATACATTTGAGAGTCATGCACTAGCTGTGTGATTTTACCAAGTACGTCCAGTAAGAATCCCAATTCAACTTGGTTAACCTTTTTATGCACTCTGCTCTTTCTTGAGCCTTCTATCTCCAACTTGTCTGAAGATACTGTACATTTGGTAGAAATTTACATACCACTTGAGAATATCCCTGATAAAGACCATTGGTTTTTAGAGTTCAAGTTTTGTCTTCCGCCTTTAGCACTTTTTCTTACAAATTTCAGGGCTTATAGGCGACTGAGCGATTAGAGGCTTTCCTTCTCAAGGGGTTTTGCTTGGCAATGCACGACTAATCGTGCATCGGAAACTGCCTCCGTTTCTCGATCCGGACTTCCTTCGTGCTATTTTTTGCCTCTTGCGCACTTTTTGTTAGAGGATATAAACCTTAAATTTTGTGGAAATAACAACTCCATGAGTTCTTGGTTCTGAGTTTTAAATTCTCCCTCCGTGATATTTGCACTATCCAGTACCCATTTGACCATGTCCTTGTATGGAAGAATCTTGGGCCTCGCCGCTATCCGGTGCAAGAACGAACATGCTAGTTCTGTAATCGATGCCTCAGACGACCCGTGTGAATCTGTAGTTTTTGTAACCTCCATTACTTTGGGGTTTTCTTCCTCGAGTAGGCTATGCATGATTTCCCAAGTAGTAACACTGGCATCTTTGTTACAGGTGGTGTCTGTGTACAAGGGCGTCATTTCTTTATCTTCAGAACTAGGAGCTTTACCCTTCTTTCCCATAATATTCTGAACACTACTATGTATACTTCTTTGCTCTTTGCTCTTGCAGTTTACAAATGAGGTAAGAGTAATGATAAGAAAAAGGTGATAGGAAAGCCTTAAATGTTGAAATATTATAAAATATATCACCCTACGTGAAATCGCCCTTCAATCAGATCAAAACCTATTTCATTAATGATTATCAACTAACTCATTAATTAACATTAACGCGCATAACTGGGCATCGGTTTACGAAAAAAACTTTTACGAAAGACAAACCCTGAAGATCTACGATAAGGCGATTTTACGATTTGCTTCACAATATCGCAGATCACAATATCACGGATCACAATATCGCTAATATGTTGGGTGTGGCAATCATCTATTACAATGTCTTTTCTATGAAATGTGATTTGCGAGATGTGCCATCGCATATCGACGGTTTGGGGCATTTCACCTTAAGTGATATTTGAGGCATGCGATGCAATGAGTGTCTTTTAGTGTGTGATTTCGCATTGTGATTTCGCAATCTTAGGATTCTGCTTGTAGGAAGGCATCCATTACCTTTTTGCGATGCGACACTCTTTATTGAGAGAGTGGTTTTATTCGAACTTTATCATAAAACTTAAGTCTTTTTAGATTTTTCTGGTATTCTCCTAAGTTTATGATAGTAAGTTTTATTCAAAAAGGGAATACAAGCACTAATTTATTTTTTTAATTTTTTGAATAAGGGTCCCCTCTTATTTAGTATTAGTGATAAAACTAAATAAGAAGGGGGGTTGTTGATGGCCACAACAGGTGGGCCAACCAATGGAGCTTGAGATAATGCATATTTTAAAGCTTCAAATTATTCTTGAGCTTGATCATCCCAATGGAAGGGAATATCCTGACGAAGGAGGCACAGGAAGCCTTGTGCACAAGTAGCATAATCGAGGACAAAGTGTCGTAAGAAATTGGCCTTACCCTGCAAGCTTTGTAATTGTTTCAATGTTATTGGAGGTGGTATTTCCTTAATGGCTTGTACTTTGAGAGGGTCTACAAGCATTGACACAAAATACACACTTGAGAGGGTTCAAGCATAGGTTATATTGTCAACATCTCTGAAAGACCACGCAGAGATCCAAATGGTTAGCACACTTCTTGGATCATACTATAAGGTCATACAAATAGGCGAGGATAAGATGAGCCAAATCATGGAAGATGTAACTCATGGCCCGCTGGAAGGTGGTGTCAAATTTTTTAAGGCCGAAATGCATAAATTGGTATAAAAATATACCCTAAGGGGTTGTGAATATGGTTTTGTATTGATATGTATGGTGAATGTAGATCTAGTTATACCTAGAGAACATGCCCATGAAGGATAGGGCCTTGTGATTGGCACAAGCATTGATGAATTAGTCAATGAATGGCATAGGGTAATTTTCTTTGGGACAAGCTTTGTTCAGATCTTGAAAATCAATGCAAACGCGGATGGTGCCCTATTTTTTCATGAAGGGTACAAGGTTAGAAACCCAAGATGAACCCATCTTTGTGGAGTTTATTGATTTCCTATTTGATTGCTTCTGCCTTAGAAGGATGTAAATGATGTTGTTTCTACCTTATGGGATGGTCGTCAGACCATATGTTAATATGGTGTTCCACAATGGTGGGAATTATGCCTAGAATCTCAGAGTAATCACATGAAAATATATCCTTGTACTCTTGGAACAAGGATGTTTATGTGATATTTCCTTTGGAGTGGATGTTGCCCCCAGGGAGATCTCTTCAACCTTTCCAAGTTTGTTTGAAATATTTACCTTGATGGTAAGTGAAATATTTGACATGTTCCTTCCTTAAACGCATTGGGCGATGGGATGGAATTTTTGAACCAATCGACTTTTCCTGGTGGTAGGAAATATTTTGACTCTCTGGCGCAAATATCGTGGGTTGGTGCGCTAGTTGGTACAAATGCTATTTCAGGTAGAAAAAATGAACAATGGTGCATGATGTCCCTTGGATATTTAGGTTCTATAATGGCCTCTATAATATATTCATCTGAGTGAAAAATATTATCTAGCATTGACTTGGGTTGTGTCAGGCCTTGAGGTTGGGGTTCAGACCTAGTTGTCCTAGTCAACAAGCAAGAATATGATTCATTGGTTGATTTCGTAGAACCAAGCAAGGTTGAAAATGTGCAGATGGGATGGGTGTCAACCATTGGTGGTGTTACCATTGGTGTAGTAGATGTTTCCATCTCGACACCAAAAAATGATGAGAATACAACACGAATCATGGTTACTATGGATGAGGAAATGAATCGTATATGGTGTTGCGTGTCGCCAGCATTAGGTGGTGGTAAAATTTTAGTTATGGTGGGTTGATAATTAGCGGGAGGAAATTCATGCAGTATTGTTGGTGTACAAGGGGAAAAAGTATCTTCCTCAATAGGAGTTTGATGTTGAATCCTAAGTTGTCGAAATTTTTATAACATATGACATATCTCAGTGCTATGGGAGGTATTGATGCATATATTTCACACCGGACTAGTACTAACCAAATAGATAGTGTGGGTGGTGGCATTGCTCATAGTATGAGATGATGACACCTAGTTGATGTCATTAGATGGTACCTCTTTTGGTGGTATCCATCTCTGGATCTTAGTATTGGCAGGATGTTACTTCCTAGTGTGGGTTTTCCTCAATACTTCACAAAAATGTCGAAAGTGATGACACTTCCTCGTGATGTGATTAGGAGCAAATGCGACAAAAACATGTGATTTTCTCTTGATTGGAGAGATGAAATTTTGGAATTTAGACCCCTAAGCGAAATATGTCATTAAAATTACTCAATTCACGACATTGATTTACCCAATGGTTTTGTTTATCATATAGAGCACATGTGAGGGGTGATCATTTTTTCCAGAGGGCCTTAGATCTTTTTTGCTTGATCTAGATTGATGATGGTCAAAGGAGATGTAATGATGGGGGCCTTTGTTGAACTGCTGGAAACCTTTTCTCTTCAAACACACATAAGATGGACCTAGATGCTTCATTCCCTTATGGTGTGATATGATCTGATGGTTCGATATCTGATCTGGATAAATCAGAATTATCAGCGATAATTTTCCACATGAATCCTAGCATAGAACATAATCGAGAAACATGGGGATAGTGTGACGCGTGATGATTTCCTACACAAATATGGAAAGTGTGACCTCTATGCTTGGGTCTGCTGCTTTGGGCAATGCTGGTAACTGAATACAATTGGTTAAATGCCCGTAAAATAGGGCATTGGCTGATCAAATGATCTGGTTCGTCGCATAAAGTGTACGTGGGTGTATGTAGGTGTGTCGTTTCTTCGGGTTGCCTCTAATCATGGCAGGAGGTTGATGGACCAGAAGAGGGATAGGATCAAGAAGCCTCTTCCCTTGTGACATAAAAAATGGTTTTGGATCCATCCTCTACTAGCAGTAATGGGGTATTGGTTTGGGTGAGTGCACCTAATGCATCTCGATATCGAGGGACTTCAATGAAATAATGAGTGCAATGCCTATATTCTGCACAAATGGTGCATGCATGTTTGGTGCGCAATTCCTTATGACATACGGGTGTGATATTTTCTCCAACAGAGGGAGGAGGGTTCACTGGTGATTATGGGGCATGCAGAAGAGATCGAGCTCATCTAACTCAGGGCACATATTGGTGGGGTGCCTAACTATTTCATACAAAGCATAGGATTGAGGGACCCTAGAGGAGGGAATGTTTGAAGCTTCCACCTTTTTCCATTTTTGCTTATCCCTTTTTTTGGCACCATCTAGTGTCAATGTAGGCACGGTTGTTGTGGTGTGCTATCTTGAGGAGGAATAAGATTGACGCCTATTGCAGTGATACCTAAGCTTGCTGACGTGGCCTGAGGTGGAAGGGTTGGGTTATGGGAGAGCTTCATAACTTCTATTTTCCTTTGCAAAAGAATATCTTCTTCTATCATGAAAATTGCATGATTAGAATTACTATGGGGTTTCCCTCTATAAGGATGTGGATGGGATGGTTTTTGTTGAGTGTCAGCAAATCCCTGATGGGGGAAAGTGTTGAAAATAGTGTAACTAGGTTTGGTCTTCATCATATCAAATATTATACCAATGTATTTTTGTATCAAGAAAATTTTTATTTTTTGAATTTGTGGCTCCACTTGAGAGCCTTAGATGAGTCATGTAAAATGAATACAATCATGTACTATTACACTTGTAAATGAAATTGATGTAATTCAAATCCTTCTAGATCATCAATGAAATACTCCAACATGTAACCACGGAATTATTGCAAAGAAATCGCTTGAAGAAAATTCTGGAAACCTCTTGTTTTGAACGTCGGCCTATCCAAGAATCATGCCAGCTTAATCATGAACATGATGGCCTAATCAAAGGATATAATCGGCCTATGGGAGAGGAGACAAGCTTATGTAAAGGCTATGATGACACCTCCTCAAGACACAAATTATATCATAATTCATTCTTGAAAGAAAGCGAAGTGAAAGGATCAACAAGAGAAGGTAGCCACAATCATTTGAGGAGGTCCATTCCCTCATGAGAAGTTTGTTCTCTTAAGGTGCATTCTGATCTGATCTAGGATTTCATGCTATATGGGTAAACTATTGGGTTATATATCCAATCTAGACTCATATTGAATGAATATATCAGTACCAAGGAGATCAAAGCCATCTAATGGCTAGAGGAGCCCTATCTTTCCCATCACGTGCATTCACATACTGAAGCAAAGGGTTCTATCTTCGCTAACCTATAACAGTCATCCATTTGGCATCGCAAAATTGCAAAGCAAGAGACTATTATGTATGAGATGAATCTGCATGAAGTGAGAGGATATAAAAAGGCTAGAAGAGCCTATCCGAGATCATTGTTGCTGATTGTCATTCTCTTACTACAGACCTGATTCACTACAGAAGTATATAGTATATTTGGATACATGTTTGGACGTATTTTCATTTGATGTTGAAGGAATTTCTGAGTCAATATTTGGGTCATGTAATTTCTCAATAAAGATTCTATAAGAAAGAGTTGAAATGGTTTTTCCTCTCAAGTTTAGGAAAGTTTTTTGCCCTGGCATGGTGCTAATATCTTGTGTACTTGTGAATTTTGATATTATTTTTTTGATAGTCAGTTGATGATAATAATTCATGTAAACAATAAAAACCAGAATCTAAGGAAATAATATGACAAGCAGTTATCACAGTTAAGAGAAATTGAATATTTAAAATTGCCCTCCATTTCTCCACATGGAATCAAAGTGAAGTTTTGCAAAGGGCAAGAAGAAGATCAACTCCCTCAAGCAGCATTTCGCAAGCATTGGGTTATGCTTGAAAAAGTTCATAAGCCAAAATATCAAGCAAGTATGGGTCAACGCAAAAATGCAAGTGTTTTCGGATGGATGAAAGAGAAGATTCGCACCACAGAGAGGCAACAATTTAGGGTTTGACTGCACCTCGGTTGGGTATTAGGTGCAGGAAGACTAGGTCTCAGATCAAGAGCAATAAAATAAGACCCTACAACTCACACTACAGAAATATGTATCTTCAGACTTATATAATCATATGTTTCTCGGTGATCCTTCTACAATACATCAACTTGGAGTTCACTCCCAAACACAGTCATCCATGGATGGATCACTGTCAGCATGTATACACTATTTCAGTTATGAACTTTGTCTCCGCATATATATATATATATACTCTTGACATAAGTTCTGTTTTGGTGATAACAATAACTACTACAATCTCCATGAATGAGGAGATACAGTCTCGGTGAATATCACTATTCGGATCTGTCTCCTTGTGATATCGATGATCTCTCAACATCGTTGCTATAGTTTTGTCATACTGAAGAAGATCCAAATGATTTCTCTGTAGTGATCTCGATATAATGAGAAGGAGACCCAACGAAGGTAAAAAGAGTTACAACACAGTGAGATGCAATGAAAATAATTATTGTCTCAACATAATAAGAAAAGAGTGACAAGGATGATCACAATTTTGAAATACACTCTCGACATGATCACAATCAGTGTGATGATGAGCTCAGCTAGAGTATAGTAATGGATGTATGATGAATCAGTCATCATGTTGATTGTCACAGTAAAGATCTCGGTAAAATAAAAGTACACACTCTTTGTCTCAATACATATATGATTTATGTCCCCACATTAATGCATTCACATCATACTTTGTCTCGAGATATTGGTAATGAACAAGTCATACCACCTGAATGAAATCATGATCTCAGTCTCAGCATTGATTATGAGAAGATCTTGGTACCGATGTCATAGATATATAAATACATATATATATAGATATCGAGATCTCAGTGTGATAGTTATGGTTTTGGTAAAAGTGCAAAGATTATCTCAATAAAAGAGCAGTAAAGTTCTTACTGAAGATGTTACAATAAATAGCAGTCATATTTTGTTATGAAGACAAGGTCATGTGCATGATATCAGTTATGATGAAGGCAAGGTCTTGATCCCTATCTCGGTGTAGTTATCATAAAGACCTTGTTATTATCTCAATAAAGGTACAACAATGATGATCCCGGTGAAGGAGAAACAAGGATGATTGCATTCATGGTGTAGCAGTGACCTAATTAAAATGCTAGAAGACGTGCTCTCTGAAATATAGTAAGGAAGGTCATCTTCATGAGATCTCAATTGGGAGATCTGAGAAAAATGATAAGAAGACAATCATCTATTTTCTTAGTAAACAATATTTCAAGAGTCATTGGGACAAGGAAGCTTCTTCATATAACAACTTAGGGTACCTATGCAAAATGGAAAAAGGATAATTGGTGGATAAAAGAGATGAAGGTTAAAAGACTAAAGCATGAGAAGGGAAGTTTGGTCCTCAAATAAGACAGTTTAGTATAGCTAATATTCAATGCTATGGGAAGATTATGGAAAAGAGTTCATATCATTTGAAGGATAGAGGAAGCTAAAGGAAAGGGAGAGTAATAGATCTCCAGTATGAATGAGATGGTATCCCTCTCAAAAGGATCTTATCAAAATTCCTTGCAAATATGCTGATAGTAAGAAGATGCATGGTGGCATCATGGAAGCAAGAGCTCATATGGGAATCATGCAGGACATAGCACTTTGGTATCTCATTAAAGGAAAGGAAAAAGTCATCCGGGACAAAGGAATAATTTTCTAGATGGGGATATACAAGATCTTGAAGACTCTCGGATGGAAACCTCAACAGAGGATCCCCTAGTCAAGAAAGGTAGTAAATGTTTCATCAAGATTTCCAACTTATGGAAATCATGAGATGAAGGATTGATGACATGATGAAGCAGATCAAGGGATTGAAGATCCGTTCAATCAAGAAAGATGTTGAAAGTAGCCTGAAGGGAAAATGACGTATGTATGCTTGTATTTGTATGTGATATTGTAATGTCATGATATATGTTTGCAAGTAAAATGGATCGAGCATGATCAAAAGGGAAAGGATCTCCTCCTCTGAAAGGATGTAGAAATATATAAGTCAAACTAGAAGAAATCAACATAATATGTCCTCACATGAAGTATGAGGTATTTGACTATAATTGAAGAATTATGTGAGCTCCAGGGAATGAAAGACGTGAGGATGGAAGAGATCATGAAACATGCAACCATGATGAAGCCAATCAACATCCAGAGGATCAGGAAGATTTGACCAGGAATTCTCCTGGAAAAATGTGAAGACTCTGATGGAAGTCTGAAATGATGAAAACCCTTGACAATAGTTATCATTGGGAGATATTTCAACTTCTATTCAAGATGTTGATCCCTACAAGAAGATGTCACTGGTAAAAGGCCATCACCAAAAGGTAATATGTGATTTTTTTTGTGGTGTCTAACCTCTTGGAAAAATATGGGTATGTGTGCAGCACCAAGGTAAGGAGAGTTGTAAAGGATGTCACAACTATGTACCTTGTGAATCATTGTTGAAGAAAAGGTGAATTAGATGGCCTTATGAAGGAATCCCCAGATGTAAAGCCAAGGAGGATACTTTCCAAGAAAGAAGGAATGACATGAAGAGGGAAAGTGATGCATGGTTGAACCCTACATGTGAAGAAATAAATGACATCAAAGTCTTGGATCATCAGTCAACTAGAAGACCCTATAAAGCACTGATGATAGAGTCCCTGGGTAAGAGGGAGCTCTGGGAGGTTCCTGTGAGTAAAGGAACTCAAGCAAGTTTCTGAGTGAAGAGAAACTTGGAACTTGTCCCTGGTTAAGAGGGAGAGTTAGACACAACATTCTTGTCTTCAGTTTGGATGAAATAATGGAGGATTGTGTAATCATCTAGCATATGACACTCTTTGAGGATGTGGTAGGGCATCCAAGAGAAGAGTGGGCAAGAGAACCGATATTCTTTAGGGTTGGGAACCCAGGATGAGAATAGTCCTAATAGGGCATACTCAGAGAACACCCAGGTGGGTATGACCCTAAGAGAGACAATGATGATGTGTGTCTATCAGTCATCGATCTCGCCAACATTGTGTGCTCTGATCTATTTGAGAGATAGAGATGTTAGTCAAGGCCTTGCTATATGGAAACAATGTTAGTTGAAAATGATGTTATAACATATGGATAACTAATCCGACTCTTTGCTTATGAGAACTCTTGTATTGAGAATTTCCATGTACCATGTATGTATGAATACCTCCCTAGTTAAGAGGGAGTTTTGAAAATAGTGTAACTAGGTTCGATCTTCATCATGTCAAATATTGTAGCAATGTATTTTTGTATCAAGAAATTTTATTTTTTTTGAATTCGTGGTTCCAATTGAGAGCCTTAGATGAGTCATGTAAAATGAATACATTCATGTACTATTACAATTGTAAATGAAATTGATGTAAGTCTAATCCTTCTAGATCATCAACGAAATACTCCAACATGTACCCACGGAATTATTGCAAAGAAACCGCTTGAAGAAAATTCTAGAAGCCTCTTGTTTGACACGTCAACCTATCCAAGAATCATGTCAGCTTAATCAATGAACATGTCAACCTAATCAAAGGATATAGTCGGCCTATGGGAGAGGAAAAAAGCCTATATAAAGGTTATGATCAAACCTCCTCAAGACACACATTATATCATAATTCATTCTTGGAATAAAGCTAAGTGAAAGGGTCAACGAGAGAAGGTAGCTGCAGTCATTTGAGGAGGTATGTTCCCTTATGCGAAGTTTGTTCTCTTAAGGGGCATTATGATCTGATCTAGGTTTTCATGTTATATGGGTAAATTGATGGGTTATAGATCCAATCTAGATGCATATTGAATGAATAGATCAGTACCAAGGAGATCGAAACCATCTAAGGGCTAGAGGAGCCATATCTTTCCCATCACATGCATCTGTGTATTGAAGCAAAGGGTTCTGTATTTACTAACCTATAACAGTAATCCATTTGGCATCATGAAATTTCAAATCAAGATACTATTATGTATTAGATGAGTCTACATGAAGTGTGAGGATAGAAAAAGGCTAGAAGAGCCTATCCGAGATCATCGTTGTTGACTATCATGCTCTTACTATAGACTTGATTCACTGCAGAAGTATACCATATGTTTGGGTACATGTTTGGAGGTGTTTTTATTTGATGTTGAAGGCATTTCTGAGTCAATGTTTGGGTCATGTAATTTCTCAATAAAAATTCTATAAGAAAGAGTTCAAAGGGTTTTTCCTCCCAATTTTAGGAGAAGTTTTTTCCCTGGCATGGTACCAAATATTGTGTACTTGTGCATTTTGATCTTCTTGTTTTTATCACTGGTTGATGATAATAATTCATGTAAAAAATAAAAAGAAAAAACAAAGGAAATAATATTACAAGCAATTATCACAGCTAAGAGAAATTGAATATTTAGCCCGGGGGTAGGCGAGTTGGTAATCACACTGTAGTGAAGTTCGTTAGAAATGCGGGCTTTGTACTAAAGGTCACGAGCTCAATTCCCCCCGACTAACCCAGCATTGTGGAGAGGGGCGAGTGCAGCTCCCAGTAGTTATAGAGGTAGCGGTCTGAATCGACCCCGTGTAATGCAAGTCGTGAGGCTGCCCCTGTTGCCAATTCCACTGTATACAACAACAAAAAAAGAGAAATTGAATATTTAACATTTATTCTCATCCCTTGATCTAAATGAATCTGAGCCATTAGATCTTAGGGTTGCCCAAAATTCATTTACTGAAACAAAAGGGGGGAAAGAAAAGAGAGACTACATTCATTCTTCGTGAGTAGATTGGAGAAAGGAGGCTGAGAGCTGGAAAAAAGTTCTGAATGAGAAACTTGTTGAAGCAAGCTAGAGGAGTGATTTCTGGGCATGGAAATCAAGTCATAGAAGACATCAAAAGGTATAGCACGAATAGAATTTAATGTTGTGAGCTGCATGACGTTCGAGAGAAATTTTTGGGAAAAAAATTGGAAAATTCGTACAGTGGTACGAAAATCCATACAGACCATATGGAATCCATACATGTTACACAACATTTTGTCACTATCCCTAGAAGACCTCTACAGTGTACCCGACATGCTTTCCCATCATGAAGAAACTCCTAGTATGTCCCTCTTCATGAGCAGAATAATTCCCCTTTGCATCATTTCCCAAGAATCTTCCTTCTATCCCAGTTTACAAGAGCGGCGCTACTGACCAATTTTATCCTCACGCCAATTTGCAGATGTTAAAACTAGCCCTCGCATCGTTTGGAGCAACTGAGCCCTTTTTCAATCACGTTGATCCTCTTTTGGAAGGTTTTTTAAATGAGGAGTCGAAGCTTCCATGTCTAGAAGCTTCGTAATGGAATTTTGGTAGATGGTTGGCTTGGATAGAGCCGAGGAAGTCAGTTTGGGCTCCTTTCCCCTATTAGGATGGAACAACCTCAAGAGATAAGACCTTCTCCCATGATGAAAGGAACCATCTCCCACCCATCCAAGCTATATAAACCTCTCTTTTTCCCAAGAAAAATCTCGTGGGATTTTTGGAGCAAGTTTGAATAATCAGCAAGTCATCTATGGCTTGTAGATTTCTAGTGTATGTTTGAGGGAGAATAGTGTGATTTTGATTTGGTTTGAGACTAGAGGGAAAGAGGCCTTAAAACTTCTATTGTTGGGGCTATCCATCAAGTGCTAGTGGAAGTGTGGGAACCCGGATATGTCGGAGGAGACTAGCAATGTCAAGGCACCAGTTGTAATCTCTTTCTAATTTATATAAATGCAACTATTGATTGATTTCCTACATGAACTGTCATTTTGCATATTTATGGCCTAATGTTCCTTGACCTATTAAGTAGGTTGAATACAATATTGTATGTTATCACGTTTGTTGTTGTTGTTGTTTCCTTGTTTCAGTTATTCGAAGGAAGGAAACAAAAGATAGTTGGAGTGAGGAAGCAGGATTATCACCAAGCGGAATAGTGTTATAAGAGGTAGGTCCTCTTAATTGGTTCTAGCTTAAGGAGATTTTACATAGATTGTTTTTTTGTGTCTAAACCTGCTCTCTCGAGCTAGAGGAATTATTTGTGTCCACACTGAGAATTTACCTACACCACAAATTGGCAACCATACTAGGAATCCAATCCTTCTGTTTGATTGATTGTCATTTTATGGTTTTGTGTGAACTTTTCCAGTATCACCATTTCCCTTTAGTGTTCTCTGCTTTGCCTAGTTTATTGCTCTAAGCCTGAAATTTTTACAATGGAAATTTTGGTCTTAGCTTTTGAAATTTTTTTATTTTTTTCCTTGAATCCTTGGTCAGTGCGTTTATTTTTCTGACATTCACACCGAACCCCTTTTGGAACATGTTGCCAGTTAGGCAGTTCCACCAATTCCTATAGGTGAAGATCAGGGTTTACCCTAGATCATAACCAATGTGTCTTGCCCTTTTGATTTCTGTCTCTCAACTTGTTTTGATTGTGTTCTCCCTAGCTGGAAATCTCTTTTAGTTTGGTTTGTATGATTGGTTGATTTTCATTTCCTTCACTAGGTTTCCTGAGTTCTTGGATGGTGTATAACCTAAGGGAATCTAGGTTGTCACCCATTCACTTGTTTGCGTGCTCAAAAATTCAAGTTGATAGTCAAATTTGCTCCTTGCATTTTGTTTGATTAGTCCTTTTGTTGCTTTAATTTCCATTTAACAATTTTGAAAAGTTTCATTTAGTGTTTGAGCATCTCTTTTCGGGCATAGATCACATTACCCATCTTGTTTTCGGTTTAGTCTTTGCTTCATTAGTTTTGAAAGGAATTCCCTTTTGTGCTTTGTGTTTTCTTACAATTGATTCTATTGGGAATATTTCATTGAAGTGTTTATGAATGATTCATTCCATCATTTCAAAGAAAAAAACATAATTCTAGTTTGTTGAATCAATATGTTACGTTAGTTAGCATCATTGAAGGCTAGAATTGCATTGTCACTTGCATTGGAAAAGAAATGAATTCTCTTTACTAGTGAAAGGGCTACTTCAAGTGCATTTGATAGGAAAGTTAGGAATTGGAAAGAGTTTTTTCATCATTTTGTTTTCAAAAGGAGAAATAGTGAAAAAGTCATTTTACTTTCAATTGCTTGTTTTGTTGCATTTGAGTGTGTTTTCTACTCACATTAGTATAGAAAATTCATCGAGTCGAAGGGGTCTTGTCTCATTTAGCTACATATAGGTGTTTTTTGAGTCACATCAATAAGTCCTGAAAATCGAGACATAATTAGCAGATAAACTCTAAAATGTACTCAATTAACCTAAGGCGCATTTGGAATCTAACGATCACATCTTAGAAGGTCTAGGCTAGAGACGTGTTCCTGCATCTTAAAACCTAGCAGTTGTCATTCATTTCAGAACTAGACAATGTTAGTACGGCCTTGTGCTCCCCGTACCGTCGAGTATATAAAGGGAGAACCCACTAGGTTGCAATCCTTTATCCATAGGAAGCCAAGTCTACCGCCTTGTAAACGTGATACACCAAACATAGCATTCGAGGAGATTTCCTGTCCATACTTCTCGGTTCGTCGGGAGATATTCTGCGGTTCACGGTTACGTGGTAATCCTTTTTACTTAGATCATCCTGAGTAGTCATCTTGATCTTTTTGACTCCCTAAATATAAAATATCACCCGAGCACCTATCCTTTCGGGCTCGTTTCAAACCGAAAGTGATAGAGTCACCTTTGCTTATTTCTCAACTCTTAAAACATGAAAGAGCACCAGTTTGTTTTTGCGTCTTAAATAATTATTGCCCACGGTCTTATAACATCCTTGTTAGTCTCTTTTAGACCGCATTGTGAGTATACCTTTAAATACACTTTAAATCCCTTGAAATCAATCTCTCTTTTGGTTATTTGTGACAAAATCATCTTGGTTGAACCAACTGGTTCACCTAGTTCCTCTTCCACTCCTCTATCTGAAAGATTGTCTGAGGAGCCTTTTCCTGAATTTCCACAGTCGCTTGAGGACCAAGGTGTTGAGCTTGGAATTGTTCATAGTATTCAACCTTTATCATCTCGTCCTCCCCCTTCAGATATTGGTTCACCTTCTGACATTGGCCTGGAATGTCTGAATAACCCTATCCAGACTCCCGAGAGTCTGTTGACTTATGATGGTCATCTTGGACTAGTTGTTTATCCTCTGAATCCTTTGTTTGATCCTGTTGTGATATCACCACAGAATCCATACAGTTTGTATGGTCAGCTAAGTATTCCTTTGGAAGTATCCCCTCGAACATCTTCGGTAGTCCGTCGTCATCTGTCTTCAATCATGGAATCAGAAGGTGAAATCCCAGTCTCCTCTCCAGGTCACTCGGAGGTTTCCACTCCACACGTGGTCGAGAAGTGGGAATATCCCTTCCCTCCTGAAGGTTTCCCTTACATGGGAAACATTCCAACCAGTGTTCATCCTGAGTTACTGCGTAATTACATGACTTTAGCTCAATTGGTTTCAAGCATGCCTACTACCTCATCATTGTATCACAACCCTATTTGGGCATCTAGCTCTATGCCTACCACAAGTTCGTTCATTCAGAACCCGACCTCCCAACAGATGGTGATTTCTACAGTTACTTCAATCCTGGTACAACCCACCATTCCCAATCCTCTTGTTTCTTCAGTTCAAGTAACCCCTCCAGTTCAACCAATGATCTCAAGACATATTTTTGTCAGTTATTCGATCCCTCTAATAAGTGGACAAGCTATCCCACCACATGGGGGGCAGAGTCCAAATGTTTTTATGATGTCTGGCACAACCAATATGAGCGGCTCACAACCTCACATGGTTGGGATGAACCAACCATATTCAGGTGCCATTTCAAATGCTATTGATCCTACTGGATCAAGTAATGCCCAGTACCAACAACCCACGATTGGTCCATATGGGTCAAGTCATGTCCAGTACCAACAGCCCAATGTTGGTCTGTCTGGGTTAAGTCACGTCCAGTACCAGCAGCCCAATATGGCTCAAGGTTAGTACCAACCTCCTTATGTTCCATATGGTTCACAAGCGATGGCTAATCCTCTATACATCCCTTAGCCTAGAGCTTATGTCCAGCCTGGTCCATCCGCCACGCTCGATGGGTATGGCCAAATACACTTCGGGAACTTTCAAGTTGTCATTCTGGGAACTGTTCAAGTACCTTTGCAGTAGCAAGGACAACTCCTGCAGAAGCTAGGGCAACCTTCGTTGTAGCAAGGGCCATCCATACAACAAGAAGGGAAACCTTCGTTGTAGCAAGGGCCATCCATGCCACATCAAGGCTAGATGATGCAACAACAAGGACAACTACAAAAACCGCAATGGAAACCCTCTCAACAGTTGCAGCAAACCATGCAATCACAAATGTAGTATGCGCCGCAATCCTCCCAGCCTATGCCTTCGCAAGGTCAACCTCTACAACCACAGGGAAAACCTTTACAACCGCAAGGCCAACCCTTGCAGCAACAAGGTCAACCTGGGCAGCAGTAACCCTTATACTCATATCAACAGCGTCAACCCTTGCAAGGTCAAGGCTAGGGTCAAGTCCTACAGCAGTAGGTGCAGAATACTTATGTCTAAGGGAAAGAAGTTCAGCCTCCTTTTTTCCAAGGACAGCAAGTCCAAAATCCTTATGTCCAAGGGCAACAAGGGCATAATCCTTACGTCCAAGGGCAACAGGTCCAAAACCCGTTCATCCAGAGGTAGCATGTCCAAAACCCTTATGCTCAAAGACATTAGGTGCAAAATACATATGTCCAAGACTAGCAGGCTCAATGGCTTTTTAACCCATATGTTGCTCACAAGCAACCTCTAGTTGGAAAGTTTCAAGGCTTTCAAGGTTAGTATCCTCCCTACGGTCAAGGTAACCTACAGTGGGGGAAAAATAAAATGCCTTATGGACAAAATCCTCCACTTTGGGGCCAAAATCCTTACTAGCAGGGATGGGTCCCACTAGTTGGGCCCCCTTATCGACCTCAAATTCCTTTCAATACTCAATTGCCATTCTTGGCTACACTAGAATTGCCAAAAGTGTCTAGACTCACGAATGACCCGATTCTTCATTCGCCATACTAGCCTCCAGTTCCATCCAAGATTCCAAACGATTGTCCAAAGTTTGAACGAAAAGCGAAAGAGGATCCTCAAGCCCACATGATGACAAATCACCTCTGGTGTTCCTAGAATTCCTTCATTGATGATTCCATTCGTCTTCGCCTTTTCCAACTGTTGGTTCATTATAAAACTGGCACCCATTTGTTAACGTCACTCAAGCAAGACACTGCGACTTACATCTCTGATCACATCCATGAATGGAGATGTAGGCATCATCTGATTAAGTTTGAAATTGATGATCAATTGTTGACCGAGTGGTTCACCAAATCGTTTGTCAACAAGATTTATAAGGACATTTCTATGGGTGGATGTGTCACTTAGGAACAAGCCATCACGTGTGCCTAGTATCTAGACCTTGTTTATTCACAGTTCAGCACGTTATATGGTGTGTTACTTGATGTGCCCAGACCATCGTCTGATTTGGCGACATCTAAGTCTCCGACTACTCCTCTTGTTGATGGAGTAATTGGTTTAGTGACTCAGACCCCTGCAAAATCTTCTTCCAAATAGAAGTCGTTCTCCAACACTGCTCCCAATGATTCCTTTCGCAATTCATTCGGCCCTGATAAAACCTCGGAGGTTCATGTTGTCCAATCTACTGCAATGGATAAATCCTCTAGGGTAAGAAGAAAGGCAAAGGCAAGGGTAAAGTCGACACCCAAAAATAGGGTCCTCCTAAGTCATCTACTAGTGATGCTTCCCAACGGAAACCCAGGTATCCATGCCTCATCTGTGAGGAGAATCACTATACTAAGGATGTGCTAGACAATCTGAAGTTAGCCATTTGCTCAAACGGACCCCAACTATCTTGAAAGAGACCTTTCCATCCCTGCAGACTCAAATGGTAGACCAACCTCAATCATCCGCTTCCTCGGGTTCATAAGTGTTCATGATGAGTACCCAGATCAACGTGGATACCAGGTCAAAAGATTATCAAACTCCTACCCCATCGGTAGGGAAAGAGAAAGAAGGTACCCCTTCTTCTTCCGCCCCATCCAGTTCTGGTCCTCTCCATATAGAGCAACCTAATCTTGATTCTGTCATTCGACCACCTTCTCAAGATGTGCTTAGAAAGTCCTCGTACAATCCTAACACTCGAGCTGCTCAACATTATAACATTATTGAATATTTAGCTCAAGCTCCATCAGCTATGTCTGCTCTCAAGGTCCTTCAAATTTGTCCTTCTCAGCGGAAATCGTTAATGTCAGCTATTGGGGGTATTAATCCAGCTGAGTCTAATCTCATCTATTTTGACCTAGAAAACCACGTTCCACATTTACCTCATCAAATTTCCTTTCTCATTGAGGTAATCATAAATGAGAAAACCATTCATAGGACTGTCATCGATGAAGGTGCTTCTACCTGCATCATGTATGTCGCTTGTTGGAAGGAAATTGGTTCTCCTACTCTGAACTAGTCCCCTAACACTCTGGAAGCTTTTGATCAGTGCGATTCACGACCATTCGGTGTCCTTCCCAACCTTTCCATTAAATTAGAGGGAAAGATGGTACATGTCAAAGTAGAGATCAGTGCCGCTAATCTTAACTACAATCTTCTACTCAGACGGAGCTAGACCCATGCCATGCATGTTGTAGCCTCCTCCCTTTTCTGCGTGATTCGTTTTCCCCATCAAGGGAAGAAAATCACAGTCGACCAACTCTCCTTCTTTGCCTCTTCCTCCTCGGATGGCAATGTTCTAAATGTCAAGCGTGTCGGTGCTCCTTATGAGAGTGTGGGTGTAGGAATTTTCAAAGATATTGCCTTGATGGGCATATTTCTGCTCCCACCTCCTCATGTTGCCTCTGTCAACATGATTTCAATCAAGTCTGATCCTTAGGTCATTCCTTTGCCGAATCTTGTTGATACATGGGGCGAGGTTATGTCAATAAGTCTCGCAGAAATTGATTATGTGGAAATTGTTTTAGCTTCACCTTTAGTATCCTCTGATCATCCTATTTTGAGAACATCTCTCGATGCATATTCTCAATCCCCATGGCTTGGTTCTTCGGAATCTCCTGATCCCTTAGCTACGACTTTTCTTTCTAACGAGAGTATCATGGAAGTAATGTATTTGGAGGAAGTACCTTGGAATGACACTCATCATCGTTCCTCGTTTTTACCTCGCCCGACTGTCATGTCTACTTGTCTCGAGGAGTTCTCCTCTCAGTTCCCATCCCTACCACCTCATATGCCTATCATGACTCATGAAGTTTGGTCGGAAGGGAACATGGGTAACATTACCCAAACAATGCCAATTGATATTTCTGTCAAACCTCGTGTCGTTGAAAATGTCCATATCAGGGTAACTTGTTCTCCATAAGAGATCAAGATTTATACTCGTATGTTCCAAGAATTCTGGGATGTTTTTGTGTGGTCATATGAAGAAATTCCCGACATTGACTCAAGTATAGTCGTGCACGAGATTACAACTTATCCTCATGCGAAGCCCGTTCGCCAATGGCTTTGTCCAGTGCACCCTAGAAAAGCGACCACCATTAAGGGTGAAGTTGAAAAACTTCTGAAAGATGAATATATTTATCTAATCCATTTTATGGATTGGGTGTCAAATATTGTACCAGTGACAAAGAAACAAGGCACTATTCGCATTTGCGTTGATTACCGTGATCTCAATCATGCACGTCCTAAGGACAATTACCCCAATCCCTTCATTGACTAGATCAGTGATGAATGTGCTGGGAATGAATTCTTTCTTTTATGGATGGTTTTTCTGGCTACAACTAGATAAACATTGTGTCGGTTGATCAAGATAAAACAATCTTTATCTGTCCGTGGGGGACCTTCGCGTATAAAAAACTCCATTTTGGCCTTAAGAATGATGGGGCCACATTTTAGAGAGCAATGTCTTATGCATTCCACGAAATTTAAAACATCATTCAACCTTACTTGGATGATCTCCCTGCTCATTCTCGTAAATGCCATGATCACCCTGATCATCTCTGGCAAATGAGTCTTCGTTGTAGACACTACAACATCCGGCTAAATCTACATAAATAACTTCTACGTTGAATCCAGATGACTCCTTGGTTTTATCATTTCGAAAGAAGGCATTCACCTTGATCCTCTTAAAGTCAAGTCCATAGTTAACTTACCCCCTCCATCTTCATTGCATCAACTGCAGAGTCTACAGGGAAAAGAAAATATCCTTTGTCGTTTTGTACCGAACTATGTTGAGCTAGCCTCATGATTCACCCAGTTGCTCAAGCAAGGAACCCCATTTTCTTGGGATAAGGTTTCTCAACGATCTTTCGATGACCTAAAGACTGTCCTCATCAATGCTCCTTTGTTGCATCCCCCAAACTATCATCGCGACTACTTCCTTTATATAGTTTCAAACTCTAGTACCATTGCTATGGTACTGGTACAGGACGATGACGAAGGCAATGAACATGTTATTTACTACCTCAATCACAATATCCTCAACATCGAAACACGTTATGCTCATGTTGAGAAATTGGCTTTGGCTGTTGTGCAGGTCGTTCAGCACTTTTGGCAATACATTCTACTCTGCACTACCACCGTGATTTCAGAATGCAACCCCATGACCTACATCCTAACTCATAAGTTGTTGGGGGGCAAGTATTCGAAGTGGATTGTTATCCTCCAAGAATTTGATTTGGTGTTACTACTGCCAAATCTAAGAAATCGTTGGTCTTTGCTGAGTTGATTTGCTCCCTTCCCTCCACTTCTCTCCATATTAGTGCCAATGAGCAGCTCCCAGATGAGACTTTGTTCTTAATTAGCACTCTTGACCCTTGGTACAGTGATATCATCGTATATCTCCAGACATCCACCTTTCGATATGCGTTGACCAAGGATGATCGCTGAGACATTCATCATCAATCTCAACCTTATTGTATCATTGGAGATACTTTATGTCGCATCAGCTTCAATTCATTTCTTCGTCGTTGTCTCACTCTCGAGGAGGCTGAGAGAGTCTTGAATGACTACCATTCTGGTGCATGTGGCAGTCACTTGTCTAGATATGCTACTACTCAAATAATCCTTCACGTTGGTTATCTTTGGCCCTCTATCTTCAAGGATTGCATCCTTATTGTTCGCAAGTGCCATGAGTGCCAAATTTATCGGCGTAAGATGTGCACCCCAGCGGCTCACCTACATCCTATTATTATTGTTGGTCCTTTTTCCAAATGGGGCATCAACTATATGACCTGTAATCCTCATTCGGCCGAGGGGCATGGGTATATTATCGTTGTTGTGGACTATTTCACAAAATGGGCCAAAGTGATGCATACATACTCTGCGGACGGTAAAACGGTGGCTCAATTTCTATTCAATCATGTTATTTCCAAGTTTGGAGTGCCTCAGGCCATTTTCACTGACCATGGCTCCCATTTTCAAGATTACATGATGGCTGAGCTTACTTCTATGTTGGGATTGCACCATGATGGCTTAACCCATACTACCCTCAAGCCAATGACCAAGTTGAAGCTGTGAAAAAAAAATTGGTCACGATGCTTCAACGCACCATTGGGATGCACAAGTTAAATTGGCATCTCATGCTCTTTTCATCTCTATGGACTTACCGAACCTTGACCAAGGATGCAACTGGATTCACACCATTCCAACTAGTCTACAATCTGGAAGAAACTTTACCGATTGAGTGTGAAATTCCATCCCTCAAGCTGGTTGTCAAACTTCTCCCCAAGACCTCACCTTAGGAAGAGCGTCTCTTGTACCTAGAACGACTTGATGAGACTTGTCATCTTGTTGCTTCGGTCATCGAAGCACAGAAAAAGTGGGTCAAGTCCCATTTTGATCAGTCTGTCTCCCCTCAAGCTTTTTCCAAGGGCAATTTGGTTCTTCTATATGATCAGGCTAATGATAAGGTAGGGGTAGGCAAGTTCGAACCCATGTGGCATGGGCCCTACATCGTTAAACATGTGTTACAGAAAGGGGCCTATGAGTTCATTGACTATGAGGGAAATCCCTTAGACAAGCCTCAGAATGGGATTTATCTCAAAAAGTACTATGCTTAGGTTATCTTGCATGGTTACTTTTGTACAATAGTGTGTTATTCTTTTTTGTACACTGTGGTTTGGTGTGTTATTTTGCAAGTAGCTTTCCTGCTTATTATGTTTTTGCCTACTTTGCAGATGTTGGTGTCTCCTCACATCGGTTTCGCTAATGGTGCTTGTCGTAGTAACCGGAATCTATCGTCCATGGAATGGGCCATTTATGACCCCCATGGTGAGTTGATTGATCTTCAAGGTATATGTCTAGGTCAAGCAACTAATAACATCGTTGATTATAGTGCAGTTATCGAATTATTTTCAGAAGCTATCGCTCTTCGCATCCGGCAATAGGTTGTCAACCTTGATTCACAGCTTGTCGTCATTCAACTCAACGGGCAATATTCCGTCAAAAACCCTTAGATATTGAGAATGTATCTACGTATTTGTCTACTAGAAATAAATTTTGATTACATTACATATCATCATATTCCTAGACACATGAATACATTAATAGATTTATTAGCTAATTATGTGTTGGATAGACATTTGCGAAACATGTAAAAACTCAAAAAACAAAAACATTTGTACCATAGCAAGCAAGGAAGTACATCATATATATATATGTATGTGTGTCTGTGTCTGTGTGTGTGCCAGTAATGTTTTTCATATAGCAAAACCTCAAAAAATAATATGTGTGTTCAAAATACATTGGTGGCTCGCAAGCCTTATACATTTGTGGCTCATAGGCCTCAAAAATGTGGAATGCTAGACCTATGCACTAAACATCATGATGCTCATGATAGCATGTAACTGCTCAGACTACATGAGTTAGCAGCTCGCGGATCTGATCTGACACCCCCATCATATGCCTCTAGTACTGGTGTGGGACATCACCCATACGAGCATACTCTGGGATCCCATGGGTCAAACCCTCGAGATTCCTTGTAATCTCATCCTCGTTGTCACTTCCCTCTTGATAAGGAGCGACATAGAACTATCGAGCAATGCGCCTGGCGATCGGGGACATATTGGCAAGGCATTCTAGTCCAACATCTGGATTCATGAAATCAAAATGTCATGAACACATATATCTCAAAAACAATAAAAAAACATCAAAATTTAAAAAAAAAAAAATGTTTTTTACCTCGATCATCATAATCCTCCCCCTCTAGGACTGGCATATCCAGATCTCCATGGAATTCGGTACCACTGTAAGGTCAATCCTCCACTATGATCAGTTGTGATCGTAGCCACGAGAAAAAGCGAGCTTATAGGACATCTATTGGCCCCGGTAATCCTGGGCATCAACTCACTCCAATGGACAATCTGTGGGTCTCGTGGCATTGGTGGTTCCACCTCAGCTTGTTGTTAGTGGAATAGCGAAACTCGCTCCAGGAAGAAGGTCACTAGCATAGACCCATAGCAAAACTTCTTCAAGTTTCCCGCCCTAGCTTTTGATAACTGGCACTTCATGTTGACTTTCATAGCTTCCACCCAGTTGAAGATAGTGGGCGTCGTGCAGTCGATAGCATACTAAAACTTCGACTTGTTGGTCTCATGCAGTGCTTAGGACCCAGCCACTCTATTGCTGGTCAGTAGTAATACTCTCAACACAGGATCCCTAACTGTCATAATCTCGATCTTTCCACTTTTTGATTTGAGAGCTTCTGGGCAATGTTCGACAAGTAGCATGGTCACATTTGCCCCAGTCAACCTTGACCCATATAGATTGACTGGCTCCCCTCTCCGGGACATTCCTGTGATGAAATAAATGTCTAAAGTTTCCAACTCCAACTCTTGGTTACCTATGATGAAAATTTCTCAATTCACGTCCTAGCGACTAATCAGATACCGTAGCAATTCAGGTTGAGCCCGTGGACTTGATGTAAGGAAGAATTTGAGGAGTCCGCAGTTCCTCAAAGCATCCAAGAAATTTGGGTTAGCCATTGCTTGAGTGTCAATATCCTCATGCTCTCGTTCCTTCCAATCAACCATTTTTCACGATTTTCCATGCAAAAACCATATAATCAAGTCAGTAATCATCTTTGGCAAAAAAAAATTGGATTCAAATAGTCAAATTGAGAAAAAACATGAAAATTCTTTGTTCACAACATCAACACGGCTGTTTTAAAAATAGTAATATCGACGATGTGATTGGCAGACTTAGCAACCCTCGATCAACACGATTCCATGCCCGGAAATCACTCCGACTAAGGGCGAATTTTTTTTTCCAAAACCTCCTCGTGAAATCCAAAAAATAGATAAAAACAGGTGAAATAAGTATCAAAATGGAGCTCAAGGTCTTGGCTCTTACCTGAAACTAACGACTCGGCGAATGACCTCTCAAATCTCCCGCAATCTGCTCGGGAAAAATTAGGGCACAAGTGGGTAAAAAGCTCTTCACACGAAGGTCAAATGGTAAATGATAAAAAATAATTACTTTTTCCTCATTTAATTCATTTTTTCACGAAATACTAGGGTTTTTGAGTATTTTTGACCTATTTTGCCTCAGAACTAGATAATACATTTACCTTTTTGTGCAGCGACAGGTGACGAATTGTCAATGATGGTACTAGAGTCACGTTTCAGCTCTTTTCGCAACTCGTAAAACTCAAATGAAAACATCGCCGAGTATTTTTTCCTTTTTGACTCATAAAAGAGAATAAAATGGGGGGTCTTCTTTCAAGCTCTTTTCCGACTCTTTAAACATGAAAAGGTTTCCAAGCTCTTATCGTTTTGAACTCATTAAAGGTTGTGAAACATCGTTCACCCAGTATACGTTTACCCCTTTTGTAGGTCGAGATACATTATTTACAAAAAAGGTACTCCTTGACTGAAATGGTCAAGCAGTTCTCTCAAGTATCATTTTCTACCTTTTCATGCTCGAGACACACAATGTACAAAAAGGGACCATGTGGAGTTTTCTTTTCCGTGTCTTTTTCAAACTCTCTAAACATGAAAAAGATACTAAATTACCCCTTTGTCGGACTCGTTAAAACATTAAATGCATTGGATCAGTCGCCATGACAAACATGAGCTTCTCCTTTCTAGGGTTCATTAAACTTACTAGGTCAGATTCGTCGGAAGGATGAACTTACCGTGCAAGCATATGCTATCCCCTTCAAGCTTGCAATCAAAATTAGGGGTACCTCCCAGAAATGGCACGGGGGGGACTTGGAAATTCTATTAGTCGTTTCGGAAGCTCACTCTTGAACATGACACTTTCTGCTTCGTGTTGGGTTGTCGTATCCTCCTTTTCATCATTAACCTTCCTGGGTTGGGCCGTTCGTTTTTGCCTTCCATTTTATCTCTACCACGTCATCATGACCACCGATCCTATGGATCCAAAAGCTATCAAACTCTAGGATCGTGTCACCGATATGTTCAAGAGTTAGTCCTTCTGCAATTACACTTACTCCTTCCTATGGCTCATTAAACTTACTAAGTTGGATTCGTCCGAAGGATGAACTTACCGTGCAAGCATATGTTATCCCCTTCAAGCTTGCAATCAAAAATAATGAGGGTACATCCCACAGATGGTGGGGGAAATTTTGGAAATTCTATCAATCGTATCATCATCTTACTCTTGAACATGACACTTTCTGCTTCGTGTTTGGTTGGGGTATCCTCCTTTTCATCATTAACCTTCCTGGGTTGGGTCATTCATTTTTGCCTTCCATTTGATCTCTTCCATGTCATCATGACCACCGATTTTATGGATCCAAAAGTTGTCAAACTCCGAAATCGTGTCACTGATATGTTCAAGATTCAATCCTTCTATAGTTACACTTACTCCTCATTCTCTAGATGGTTGCGTCCATACCACGATTCAAGTATCATTATTCAAATTTTTCAGTGATGTATATGTATCTATGCTTTCTTGTAGGTGTTTCGATGATAGAATCCAATCCCCCACTTCCACTTGTAAAGCATTTCACCCCACTCTAGTTCTGCCTTCACACTTTAGGGGGCATTTGTTACACAGCAATCTGTCATTGTCCCTAGAAGACCTCTACAGTGTACCCAACATGCTTTCTTGTCATGAAGAAACTCCTAGTATGTCCCTCTTCATGAGCAGAATAAGTCCCATTTGCATCATTTCCCAAGAATCTTCCTTCTATCCCAATTTACAAGACTGGTGCTACTTACCAGTTTTCTCCTCATGCCGATTTGCAGAGGCTAAAACTAGCCCTTGCACCGTTCGGAGCAATTGAGCCCTTTTTCAGTCGTGTCGACCCTCCTTTGGAAGGTTTTTTAAATAAGGAGCTAAAGATTCCATGTCTAGAAGCTTCATAAAAGAAGTCTGGTAGATGGTTGGGCTAGATAGAGCCGAGGAAGTTAGATTGGGCTCCTTTCCCCTATTAGGTTGGAACAACCTCAAGAGATAATACCTTCTCCCATGATGAAAGGAACCATCTCCCATCCATCCAAGCTATATAAACCTCTCTTTTTCCCAAGCAAAAGCTAGTGGGAGTTTTGGAGCAAGTTAGAATAATCAACAAGTCATTTATAGCTTGTAGCTTTCTAGTGTATGTTTGAGGGAGAATAGTGTGATTTTGGTTTGGTTTGATACTAGAGGGAAAGAGGCCTTAAAACTTCTATTGTTGGGGTTATCCATGAAGTGCTAGCAGAAGTGTGGGAACCCTGATACGTCGGAGGAGACCAGCAATGTCAAGGCACTGGTTGTAATCTATTTCTAATTTATATAAATGCAACTATTGACTGATTTCCTACATTAAGTGTCATTTTACATATTTATGGCTTAATGTTTCTTGACCTATTAAGTAGGTTGAATACAATATTGTATGTTATCATGTTTGTTGTTGTTGTTGTTTTCTTGTTTCAGGTATTCGAAGAAAGGAAACGGAAGATAGCTAAAGTGAGGAAGCAGGATCATCACCAAGTGGAATAGCATTCTAAAAGGTAGGCCCTCTTAATTGATTCTATCTTAAGGAGATTTTCCATAGATTGTTTATTTGTAACTAGACCTACTCTCTCAGGCTAGAGGAATTGTTTGTGTCCGTACTAAGAATTTAACTGCAGCATAGTACAGTATAGTCTATACAATCTGTATCCGTACAATACATATTTTTAGGTTCAAGTGGGCACGAAAATCAAGGCAAAGTGGGCACGATTTTCAAGGAATTTTGGGCTGAAGAGATAAGTTGTATTTTGTTTTTTTTGTTTTGTCTGCAAATGTATTTTCCTTAACTTGAAATATAAATAAATTTGAAGAGCTCTCTAACGAGATTTACCTGGAGAAGATTGAAGGGGTTTTGCCTAGGTCTAAGTTGACCAAAAATCTATGTGTATTTTTATGTGTGTTGTTGGTCTGTCTATGCCCATATTTATTTTCAGTATGTGTTGACCGGCCCATGTGTTTTAATCTGAAATTTTCATTCCAGAATTCTATATGTTGAATGTATGTTTATGGGAAAGGGAATTTAACTTAATGGGAGTGATAAGGTGAAACTAAAACCGGGTTGGGATTGCAGGAAACTTTTTAGTCATCTAATTTCAACAAAGCTCCAACTTGAAGGAAACTCCAATCTCTGCCTTGCACCACTCGACCGCCCTGTAGATAGAGAATAAAAGAATAAGATAGATACCACTAGTCATATTGATCACACATTGCATTCATGACTCCAATCACTACTCATTCATTGTTTTCAATACAAACTATCATTATACTACCTCTACTTCTGCCCCAATAGTCACTTATAGTCAGTTGATATAAACACTTACCACAATACTACTTTTGCAATCAAAACCCTAGCTCAATAACCAGCAATTCATCAACATTCTTGCCTCAAACTAAACAAAAAATCTTCAAACATCTTTATGTTACCCACACATCAAACCAATAGCATATTAACATTTTTCAAACTCTTTAATACTTGGACCTTTGTTCTATAATCTTCCATGCAACAAATTTGCACAACTCTCTCTCCATGCGATGATATCATGCATGAAACCATAGTAGTATACCAATGTCCACTATCAAACCTTAATGGTAGCAAACATACAACAACAACATTATCATAATATATGTTATACACTACATCTAAAACCACTATACATACTCTGACTTAACAACCTTGCTAACATCACTCAAAAATACATGCCATTGTTAACCTTACTGGTAGCATCATCAAACACTAGCAATACCCAATCAAAGCATGTCAACAACATGTCAATAAATCTCTCCGTTCAAACCCTATGACACAATACATATATGACAAACTCATCATAACACAATTGAGGGAAACAATAATCTAATTATGAAAGGTACACTTTTTCAATCCCTACATCATAAGATTAAAATATCACATCATTGCCAGTTGGTGGTCATAGTTGGCAACTTCAATCATGAATAATGATTTTTTCCTACACTTCAATCTAAGTTATGTTATGGCATCTCTTATTCAACAAGGCCTTTATCATTAGCTTCACAACCGAACACTCAATCATTAGGTAACAATCATAATCTCACTCAACATCAATGCATCAACAATCACTACAATTATCCATGTCAACAACAGCTCATCTAACAAATTTCACATGGAATATCTCTAGTAGTAAAATCTTCATAAAGTACCATAACAGTTCACTCATGTTAAGCAAACCATACTTATCCTAGTAAACATTATGTTAAGGACAATATAACATCATAAATCCTCATCAACACTGACTATACCAGAAAATATCTATGTGGATAGCTCTATCAAAAATTCAAACCCTCTATGATGACGAGCAACTCAAACAACTCAACAAAATTGCTCCCTTACTCTCTAATATTGTGATCCTTGTCACATTTCGCATTCACAATAGTAGTATTGTTAGCCTTATCGCATTACACCACCACTCAAAATTTCTACATCTATCATCGCAATGTAAACCTTTGTACTTGGCAATAGCATTAGAATAGAATCAATAGTTAGTCCTTACACAAACCCAAATTCAACCTCTTTCCAGCATTCTGAAGTGCCCTTATTCTACGGTTGATTGCTAATTTTAGGGATAGAATGATCTTTGTTGTAGATACTTGCATTTTTAAAAATTTTCAATAATTTTCACATTACATTCACCCCATATCATCATAAGAAATTATATAGAGAAAACACTAACATCAACAATGTAGTGGAACAGTAAGGAACATTAGAAGAAAAGCATACACAATAGAAACACCAGGATCTTGGTTGGAGATCGGGGCAAAACCCCACAAGTGGGAAAACCAAAAAATCAATTCTTATTCTTCTTAGATATTCATCAAATGTTTAGTTGAGATACAAAGTAAAATTATCATGAGACATAAGTCTCCCATCATCAGTCACATTAGACCTCCTAGGGCCAAACTTGGATCATACTGGATCCTCATAATGGTACGAGGAGGCATTCAAAAGACATCTGATAGGGTTGCCTCCAAACTACTATAAGTAGCATATATCTATGTCTCAAGTAGCATAAAAATTATTTCCATTGGAGCGCATACCACTAATATGTGTCAAGGCCATATCTTTTCCATACATCATTGTGATATGTACAAGAGTCTCTACTTAAACATCATTGTCAAGCGTACAGGAACCACTGCCCAAACATCACTATCATGAGTACAAAAATCATTGCCCAAACATCACTGTCATAAGTGCAAGAGTCATTGCCCAAACATCACTACCAAGTATCATTGTCATTCATCATTTTAAGAGAACAAATATTACTGCCATTCATCACTATCACAAGAGAATGTGTCACTTCCATACATAGAAAATCAGGGCACATATACCCTTATCATAAGGTTTCTCAAGTTGGCCTAACATACCTCATAAAGGCTGCATAAAATAGACCTTGAAGACAACATAATCAATACCCTAGCCACAAAGGGTTAGGGCCATTAGGGTCGCACCAAAATATGCCAAAGGGGATACTTAAATTCACTGGAATATATTGCATGTAATAATGAAAAAATAACAACGAGGAGGTTGCAAATAGTCATAGAGAAAGGAAGTATATAAGCATAGGGAAAGGTCACAGATGTCCATGGAGAAAGGTTGCATAACATGCCTCAAATAGGTTGTAATGGGTGCAATACATAGGCAGAAATATGCTAGAGATAGGCCGCACAAATTTATAGAGAAATATTGTAGAAGATGCCACAAACAAGGTTAGAATAGATTCCATAGATTAGCCACAATATGATAGATATAGGATGCATAAATTTACAGAGAAATACCACAGATAGTCATAAAGAAGGACCATAGAATATGCCATTGAGAAGGCCAAAATAGGACAGAGATAGTAAGCATAAGATTAAAGGAGAAATCACAAAGATATACATTGATAAAAACCACCTTCATATTTCAAAGTTTCCTTTAACACAGAAATCTTAGATCAAAATTGAGTGAATTGTGTTTGTCGAATGAACCACAAAGAAATCTAATTTATAGGCATTTGGGTGAGTGAAAGGGATGCCACTAATAGAGGATTCAGCTTGAACTTGTGCCAATGTGACCCTTCAAATTAGAGAGGTTGACTTGAGGAATACCTTTAAAATTTTCTCTTGATATTGAAGTTGACATGATGGCTTTCCCAAATAGATTTGTGCCACATTAAATAATAATGAGAGGAGTGTCTAAATAATAACAATCAATTTGAATTCTCTTTTGGGGCAAAGCGATTTATTCTTGGGGTGGTTGATCTTCTCCTTGGGGTAATTGGATTTCTCTTGGGGAAATTCATCTCAAAGTTGCTCCAAATTTCAACATTAATAACAGGCCTTAACATAGCCTAGAACTGTGGGAAGAATAGGTCTATCCTATGACCCTAATAGGGCTCCTTATGTAGTCTAATAGAGACGATTAAGCAAGCTCACACCAGCCTCAAAAACTAGCTCGGTTCAACCTTAAATTATCCTCTGATCAACCCTAGAAAATTCTCAGAATATTTCGTAAAATACTTCAAATTTTTCAAATATTGGCTTCAGGAAACCTCCCTCGGAGGGTCTAAAATGGCCTCAAGAAACATGCTTGAAAGAGTTTGAAATGGCACAGAGATTGTCTTGGAATGGGGGCCAAAATTCTTCCATGAGAGGGGGTTCAATTAGGCCTCGGACTAACACGATATTGGCCTCACAAATAGTCGTAGGATATTTATAACATCCAAGATCAAAATAGGTGAAAATTAACCTTAATTCTCCCACAATGTAACCTCAAATAAATGCAAAAATATGTGTTGTAGATGGTCACAGAGATATATCATAAACCTAGTCAAAATCCAACAAGAAAATATAAATAATATGTTATCACTTGGCTGGGGCATGTTGGGTTGTATCAACCTTCAACCAAATGTAACTATTTCAAACCAAATTTTAACTGGAATTTAGTCCTTCCAGTCTAAGAGGGCACTCTCAAAATATTTATAAATCACTATGTTAAGCTCAAAACTCAGATGACTAACTCTGATCCTTTTTTTTGTATTTTTGTAGGTGAAGAAGAATGTAATGACTGCCACCATTGGGCATGGAGTCAAATTAAAATAAAATATAATCAACAACAGTGTTAAATGGAAGATGAGGCATCTATGGCTTTAAAACTGATACAAATGAACACCCACAGTTATACATGGTAAATGATGGAAATTGGAGTTGTGTGACAAATTTCCAAGTATCAAGATACTATGTAAAACTTAGAAACAACATAATAAAACTCAATAAATCCATAGTAAGGATCTCAAGTACAAAAACAGAATGCTACATATTTTCTATTAAAAGAACAAAGTATTACAGAAGGCCAGTTTCTCACATTCCTAATCAACTCTTCACAGAGTCGAAAATTTACTTATTTATAGACAGAGATCTCTTTGCATATCTTTCCACCTGGGACAGATTCAATCTACCTTCTAAAGACATATTCCTATCTCATTAATGAAACTTTGAGACTTCATTGGGATTTATGTTACAACAAATTTCTAATACAAATGAAAGTCGTATCTAAATAGAATTCATCTAGATGTTACAATAATTCAGGAAAAATTGCAACTGTTTGTAATGTTGGCACTGTATTTGTGGAAATTCATAGCATCTGGCCTTTAAAATTTTGTTGCGCTATTACTAGGCTTTTAACTGAGAAATATTGTTTATCTTGCTTATAGGTGTGACATTTGTTGTTTGAAACGTGTTTGAAAGTGCCATTACTATCCCACTGTCTCTATCCTATTTTCTTGTTGTCTCTTCGCTGACCATGCTACTTGATATCTGTCGAAAACATCTTCATTGCGCTCTTTCTTCACTATCCTCTTTGATGACCATGGTTCCTAAAAAACATCCTCATTGTCCCACTGAGAAGAAGTGGAAGATCTAAGCCATTGCTCTGGGCTGATTCAATACGAGTCGTTGATCTGGGCTTGCTATTGTTGCAGTCGTAATATACCACTGAAAGGAAAAAATGACCTTTTACACTATTTTTATGATGATTTTCCAATAAGTCGAACTTGAAAATTTTCGAAGTTACAACACATAACCTTATCGGATCCATCACAATTGGAAAATGAGGGACTTGGGAGGGATTGGTAATATAGCAATGGGGAAGTTGTGATATGCGATATCAGCCTTAATTGCAATCACGGGATGGAGCTATATCGCAATCAAGGTATTGAGGTTTATCTCAATCAGGGTATCGATGGAGGGAAGATATTATGTTATATCGCATCGCAATCGATGGAGGGATATTATTATCACAATCAAGATATCTAAGGGAAGGACTTTAGTTATTGCGGTGGTTTTTTTGCGGGATTGTGATTGTGCAATTGTAATAGGAAAGGGGACAAGGGGCCGATAACGATATATGAAATGTGGCAAGCGGGCCCAGTTTATGTAACAAGGCAACAATTTATCGCAATTAGGAGTGGAATGGATATCGGAGCTATTGAAATCGGCAAGGGGTGAGGTTTGTGATATTAGCGGGGATGTTTTTTGTAAAGGAAAAAGGGTCAATTGCGATAGGAGTTGTGGGTCTCAGCCCTTTTTTTTTAAAAGGCTTACAACATGTTTATTAAATTTTTAAAGAAATTTCAAGGGAAATGAGGGAAACAATTTTAGAGTTATGAAACACGATGGGTTTGCGGGTACATATTTTATAACAAATGGGTTTGTACCGCAATCACAATCGGGGGATGAATGGGCAGAGGTGTTATGTAAATGAAAAAGGGAAAGGCTGATTCTAATAAAGTACACGTAGTTTGCGGGACCCAACTTTAAAAAGGTTGTGGAATAAGTTAAAAATGGGATACGACTAGAGTTATATATGAAATGGTTTTTTGCGGCTAGAGTTAAAAGGTTATATAACAAAGGATTTGCGGTGAGAGTTAAAATGTAATTGCGGCTAGGGTTTTGAATGGAAACAACTAGAATTAGAAAATGGGTCATAGCAGCTAGAGATTTCATTAAAAAAAGGAGGGAAAATGAGGTTTGTGAAAGAAAATGGGTTATCGTAGGTAACACTGGCTCCAATGGGGATGTTGCACCCCTATGGTGCAGCAAAGAACCAGTAGACCAGTTGCCTTATTGAAATCGAAAATGATGACATAATCTCCAACTTTTTATGGCCTTCACTTCGGGCTCAAACTTGTCAAATATATCATCCACACCTGCAAATGAGAAAAAAAGAATATATACAAGGGCGTTTCTTTCAACTAGATCAAGAGATATAATGTTTGAGAAACCTGCCATTAACAAGTCCTCCCTTATATAGTTGACCATCCATCTCCTGCAATATAAATGTATTATTTCCATGATAAGCTTAAACCTTGTACGACCCTTTCCAGAGATTCTAGAACTTGCTAGAACTTGTCATGTTTTCATTTGTCTTCAATCCTAGCTTCCCACTTCAAAACTACAACTTGAGGACTGAAATTTTCTTATTTGGTCTTTTTGTCAAAATTCTTTTTAATTATGTTCTGAGATTGTTGATGATTTCTATAAACTTCTTCTATTTTTTCCTGCAAATAAATTAGTTGGTTGATTCTCCTTTGGATAGCATTTAGTTCTTCTTCTAATCCCTGCAACAACTGCATGACTAGAACTCCAAGAGAACTAGGAAAAACAGCTTCAGTTCCATAGACTAACTCATAAGGAGAAAATCCTATTGATCTTTTAGTACAAATTATGTCAGCCCCTAGAGAAAATTTAAGCTTTAAATGTCATGACCTTTTATTTCCCTGCAAAATATTTTTGATGATTCTAACTAGCCATTTGTTTGATGATTCATCTAAGCCATTACCTTAGGGGTAATAAGTTGTAGAATGACCAAAAGTGATATTATAATGGTTACGGAAACTTGCCAGCCTTTTTGATTTGAAAGCTTGGGCATTATCAATGATGATCTTCATGGGGCAGCCAAATCTTGACATGATGTTATTTTCTAGAAAATTAATAATGACTGCATCTATAGCTTGTCTTGTGGCAATTGCTTCAATCCACATTGTGAAGTAATCAGTGGCTGTTAAGATCCACTGATATTGACTTGAAGAAGTAGGATGTATTTCAATAATAAAATCTAACCCCCACAGCTGGAAAGGAGCTTCAACAAAAATGGGCTTCAATGGCAATGAAAGTAATTTCCTTTTTCCTTCAAATATTTGACATTCATGACAAGTAGAAACCTTTTTGTACACATCTTTGAACATTGAAGGCTAATAAAATCCTGCTTTGAGTATCTTATTCACTGTTTCTCTCCAGTAATGATGTCCTCCACAATCACCTTTATGAAATTCTTTGATTATTTTTTAAGCTTCATCTTCCAACAGACAACTAAGAAGTATTCCACCTGAATATTTCCAATACAAACATTTATTCAAAATATAATATCTCACTGATTTCAACTTGACAAATCTAGATTTTGACTATGTTAGCACAAGAGGAGCTTTGTGATTTTGCAGTACAAAGATAACATCTTTATACCAATCTGACATTGTAAACTTTTCTTCAACAAGAATCAGCTCTTCATATTCAATTGTATTTCAAATTTCTGCTACAAAATTAATATCTAGATAGTCAAAATTTGATTGGGTCATCAACTTTTCCAAACCTTGTCCTTTTACTAATTTTGTAGGCCTAATTTCCAAATCATACTCTAGCAAGGTAGCAATCCATTTACTCATTTAACCATCTGGATCAACTTGAGTAAATATGTCCTTTATTACAATATTAGTTACATAAGCAACAATGTGTGAATGAATGACATACACCCTGAAATATTTAAGGGCTTTCACCAAAGCATAAGCTTGCTTCTCCATGATGTTGTATTTCAATTCAAAATTTCCAAGTGTTCTACTAAAAAATGAAATAGGTTGCTCATAACCTTGATGTACTTTCTGCAACAAAACTCCAGCAATTGTGTGTTCTGAAGCAAAAGTAAAAACTAGGAAATGCTTTGACAAATCAGTATATATAAGAATTAGAGCCTGAGTAAGAGCCTTTTTTTATTTCTTCAAATGAATGTTTAGCCTCTATTGTCCATTTGATATCACAATATTTCCTAAGCATCTTCGTGATGTGTTTCACAATTTCTGCAAATTTAGGAACAAATCTTCTCACAAAAATCATTTTGCCTAAAAAATATTAGATTTCTTTTGTATTTCTGGGAAGACCAATTTTCTGGATAGCAGAAGCTCTGCTTGGATCAATCTTAATTCCTTCCTTTGATATAATATGACCCAACAAATTTCCCTTTGTCAACGCAAAAATACTCTTAGTTGGGTTTAAAGAAATACTGAATTTTCTGCATTTTTTAAAGACTTTCTCCAAAGGCTTGAGATGTTCTTCTTCTTTTTTAAAAAACACAGTGATATCATCCAGATATACCACCACACACTTGTTTATCTCATCTGCGAATGTAATATCCATACCTCTCTGAAAAGTTGTTCCTGCATTCATAAATCCAAAAGTCATCTTTGCATACATAAATGTCCCCCAGGGTGTGGTGAAAGTTGTCTTCTCTTGATCATCATGATGTACCAATATTTGATTATAGCCTGAGAAACCATCTAGCATTAACATCCTCTATGATCCTACAATTCTTTGCAAAATATGATCCATTTTTGGAAGTGGATAATTATCTTTTAATGAAGCTTTATTCAAGTTTCTGAAATCAATGCATATCCTAATTTCCCCATTCTTCTTTCTCATGGGCACCAGGTTAGCCAGCCATTTGGAAAATCTCAATGGTACTATGATCTTTGCTTCAAACAATTTTTTAATCTCCTTTCAATTCAATGGCAAAAGTAATGGATTTATCCTTCTCAATTTCTGATTCAAAGGTTTTTCATTTTCTTTTATTGGTATTGTATGTTGAATATCATTTGGATCATAGCTTTTCAGATGAGCATAACTCCATGCAAAAATATCTACGTATTTCTTCATCAAATCTAGATATTTTTGTTTTTCTTCAAGAGAAAGAAATTTGGATAATTTGACATTCTTTGGATTTACTACAGTACCAAGATTATAAGTCTCAACCTCCTCATCATCAGATTTCATCTTCGAGTTTTTGGCCACATCATTATAACAAATAACTTCTCAAGAGGAATCAGCCCTTTTGGAATACAATTGTTTTTGAGCTGAACAACTTCGGTATTGGCTTTTGTTTCAGCAAAGATGTTTTGTTTGTCAACTTGAATATTCAAATTCTTCTTTCAATTTCAGAAATTTTCTGACTTGCTGATCATTATCAAACACTTGCCAGTTTACTATGTTATCAGTTATAGCAGGTCTATGCCAAATTTCAACTTCATATCTATTACTGGAATGAATTGGGATTGTAAATAGACTTGTTGAAACAGCCAAAGGATCTACAACGTTGTTTTGTTCTCTAGGCTTGATGGTGAAATTATACTCTTCAAAAATTTAGAAGAATTCAAGAATCAGATTTTTGTATGCTCTCATTCTAACATCCATGGTTTGATAGGTGTTGTTAAGTTGTTTGATGATCAATTCAGAATCCCCAAAAACATAGATTTTCTTAGCACCTAAATTCTTCAAGACTTCTAAACCCAAAACCAATGCTTCATACTCAGCCATATTATTTGTGCAATCGAAATTGAGTTTATAAGAGAAAAACTTACTCTCATCTCCCAGGCTAATTATCCATATGCCTGCACCAGCTCCATCTCTTCCTGAAGCACCATCAAAGCTCATGTGCCACCAACCTTTCCTATCAATTTCTTCAACTTGTTGGTTCTTTTCTGCATGTTGATTTTCTGTGTTGTTGTTAATTTCATTGCAGAGTATAGATGAGCCTAATTCAGTATCCATTGCATATACTGGAAATTTTTGAGGTTTGCCTTTGTTGTTGACCATATATGCCATCCTAGACTCTCTGTATAATCTCATTTGTTCACCAAAAACTGGGATAGTAGTGTAGGACATATCCATCTAAATGGTTCCTTTGACTTTGGCAACGCATGATCCAGATAGAAGCATGTCAAACTTTGGTGGAATATCAGCCACAATAATATCCATCAGTATAGTCTTAATAGGAATTTGACTTAAAGCAACGACCACATCTTTGATAAGTCCTCTACATTTCACCTTTTTGAATCAAAAGAAAATAAATCTTTGTATGGCCTAGTTATATCTAAACCCAATCTCTCCATGATGACCTTAGGCATTAGATTGTGTGATGCCCCTGAATCTAACATAGCATTATGTAGTGCCATGTTATGAATGTTTAAACTCACATAGAAAGGTGGTACCTCTTCATTTTTCTCATCTTTTGCCCTCGGCCCTAAGAACACAGTAGGATGATCTTCATGCAAATTCAAAATATCAGAAGATCCAACTTCAACATTAAGAATTTTAACAATTTTTTTTCTATATTTTGTAACTCTTATTATTTCTCCAAAAGGGACAACAATCTTTATCTTTGAGACTTCATTCTCCAAGTTGAAAATTGGTTGTGTCTTTTCAACTTCTTTTGCAGGGGCAAGGTTTTCTTTCTTTTGTTATATAACCTTTGGAGCATCTTTCTTAAGCTGATTTTTGTTTGCAACTAAAGGAACATCTCTATTTCTCATATTATATTGATTTTGCATCTCTAGAATAGCATGTTGATAGCCTTATAAGTATTTTGATTGTGGCTCAGTTTCATCACCATCCAACTCATTATAAGATTCATCATGTTCTTATTTTGTTAAAAACACTCCTTTTTCATCTTCATCTAAACAATGAATGGTATCTTCTCGAATCTCTGGTTGCATTTCCTCATCATCTACTATGTTTTGATGCAAAGGAGGCCTAACTTGTTGGTCGGTATGATTTCTCTATTCTCTTTTCTTTATTTGAATTTGACCTCTTCTGAAATTTGGATTTCTAACTTGTGTCTCAGGTTGTGCAATAGGAGGATTATTCCCAAGGGCTAGTCTATGCATGAGTCTTTCCATTGTTTTCATTATGGTATCAAATTTACCATATGAAGATGTAGAAGGTCGGCCTTCCTCTCTTACTTTTCCTTTACCAATTTTAGACCTCCTTGCTACAACTATATTAACTTCCACTTTCACAGCACCATTTTGCATGTCATCTAAGGTAGCAAACTCTCTCTCTCTTAATAGGATGGAAAACTCATAATCAAAGGCCTCAGCATAATGTAACTCAAAAGAACCTGGGGAGGATTAATGTGAGCAGGAATGGAATTATAGACTTTATTGAATCTTTTCGAAAAATCTTGTACCGATTCATGGCTTTCTTTCTTCAAATTATTATATTCAGTCAAATCTTGTACAAGATTAACTTTACTTCCCCATTTCCTTAGGAAAGTGTCTTCAAATTCATTCCAATCATGTTAACTTCCAGGGTTTAAAGCTTTGAACCATTTTTTCACCTCACCAATGAAACTTTGTGTAAACAAATTCATATTAACATCTTCATAATCTACCTCTTCCAAGTCTATAAAGTCATTGAACTGGTCAATATGTTGCTATGCAGTTATTCCCTCTTCACTTCCAAAATTTTTTATTCTAGTGGAGTATCCTTGAGGTAAGTCATGAAGTATGGCTGGTAAAACAAGAGGAGCATATCTAGCAGGGCTTGCCATAGCAAAAGTACTAGCATAAATTTGAAAAGGAAGGGTAAAAATGAAACTAGTAGGAGTATTGATGAAAGCAGATGTACTCGAAGGGGCTTGAGTGACAAAGACTTTGTTTTCGAAGTAAAGGCACTTCTTTCAGGTAAAGGGAAACTAATTTCTCCTTTTGAAAAAAGTTCAAAAGGATCAAATTCTTTTAGCTTTTCTAAAGACTCTTGTTCAAGTGACAATTCTGATGCAGCAATTTCCCAAAACCTATCCTTAACTTCTTTAGGAACCTCAAAAATAGAATCTAACTCTAGTTTTTGTAAATTATTCTCTGATTTAGATCTGAGAAATATAGGCTTATACTCTTCATCTAATATAATACCTTCAATATTGTGAATATCTCCAAAGGGTAATGATGTAGATCTTAAGAGAAATGAAGTACATGATTTTGATGAGCTAGCATCTTTCCTGAGAATTTTTTTCTGGATCATCAACTATTTTTGGTGGATTAGGGTCTGGAATGCTCCTCGTATAAATCTTCTTGGAAGCCACCTTTAAGTTGAGAGTACCAACGGAGTCGTCACAATAGAAATGGAGCCTTGAACAATATGGTCCTTGCTACCTTCAAGAGCTCAACTTTAAAATGAAACATCTAGGATGATATAACTTTCGGACTCCCGGCAGACGCACCAAAATGTTATCACTTGGCTGGGACAAGTTGGGTTGTATCAACCTTCAACCAAATGTAACTATTTCAAACCAAATTTTAACTGGAATTTAGTCCTTCCAGTTTGAGAGACCTCTCTCAAAATATTTATAAAATGGTTGTGTTAAGCTCAAAACTCAGATCACAAACTCTGATCTTTTATTTTTGTAGTTTTCTAGGTGAAGAAGAATGTAATGGTTGCCACCATTGGGCATGGAGTCAAATTAAAACAAAATATGATCAACAACAATGTTAAATGGAAGATGAGGTATCTATGGATTTAAAACTGATACAAACGAACACCCATAGTTATACACGGTAAGTGATGGAAATTGGAGCTGTGTGACCGATTTTCAGGTATCAAGATACTATGTAAAACTTAGAAACAACATAATAAAACTCAATAAAGCCATAGTAAGAATCTCAAGTAAAAAAACAGAATGCTATAGATTTTCTATTAAAAGAATAACGTATTACAAAAGGCCAGTTTCTCACATTCCTAATCAACCCTTCACAGAGTCAAAAATTTACTTATTTATAGAGAGAAATCTCTTTACATATCTTTCCACCTGGGCCAGATTCAATCTACCTTCTAGAGACTTGTTCCTATCTGATTAATGAAACTTTGTGACTTCATTGGGATTTTTGTTACAACAGAGTTCTAATACAAATGAAAGTTGTATCTAAACAGAATTCATCTAACTGTTACAATAATTCTGGAAAATTTGCAACTGTTTGTAATGTTGGCACTGTATTTTTCGAAATTCAGAGCATCTGGCCTTTCAAATTTTGTTGCGCTATTACTGGGCTTTTAACTGAGCAATATTGTTTATCCTGTTGATAGGTGTGTCATTTTCTGCTTGAAACATGTTTGAAAGTGCCATTACTGTCCCACTGTGTCTCTGTCATATTTTCTTGCTATCTCTTTGATGACCATGTTGCTTGATATCTCCCGAAAACACCTTCATTTTCCTCTTTCTTTGCTATCCTCTTTGATGACTATGCTTCTTGAAAAACATCCTCGTTGTCCCACTGAGCAGAAGTGGAAGATCTAAGTCGTTCCTTTGGGCTAATTCGATCTGTGCCTGCTACTGTCGCAGTCATAATACACCACCGAAAGGCAAAAATGAGCTTTTACACTATTTTTATGACAATTTTCCAATAAGTCAGACTTGAAATTTTTCAAAATTAAAACACATAACCTTATCGGATCCATCGCAATCGGAGAAAGGAATGACTTGGGAGGGAATGGAGATATTGCGATTAGCAGGGAAAGTTGTGATATTGGATATTGGCCTTTATCGCAATCAGGGTATTGGTGGAGGGATATTATTATCACAATCGGGATATCGAAGGGAAGGACTTTAGTTATTGCGATGGTTTGTTTGCGGGTTGCGATGCAATTGCAATAGGAAAGGAACAAGGGATTGATAGCGATATATGACACGTGGCCTGCAAGCCCAGTTTATGTAATGGGGTGGCAAGTTATCACAATTGGGAGTGGAATGGATATCAAAGCTATCACAATCGGCGAGGGGTGAGGTTTACAATATGAGCGAGGATGTTTTTTGTAAAGGAAAAAGGGTTGATTGCAATAGGAGCTGCAGGTCCCAACCCTTTTTTTTACAAAGGCTTACGACATGTTTATTAAGGTTTTAAAGAAATTTCAAGGGAAATGAGGGAAACACGTTTAGAGTTATGAAACACGATGGGTTTGCGAATAGAATTTTTACAAAAGATGGGTTTGTACCACAATCGCAATCAGGGGATGAATGGGTAGAGGTGTTATGTAAATGAAAAAGGGAAAGGCCGATTGCGATAAAGTACACATAGCTTGTGGGTCCTAGCTTTAAAAAGGTTGCAGCATAAGTTAAAAATGGGATATGGCTAGAGCTATATATGAAATGGTTTTTTGCGACTAGAGTTAAAAGGTTATATAACAAAGGATTTATAGTGAGAGTTAAAAGGAAATTATGGCTAGGGTTTTGAATGGAAATAACTAGAATTAGAAAATGGGTCATAGCAGCTAGAGTTTTCAGAAAACGAAGGGGGAAAATGAGGTTTGTGAAATAAAATGGGTTATCATAGATAACACAATACAAGCCCAAAACCCTTCTGAACTCGGCCTTCTCCTTGAATAGACGTTTTTCTCCTGGCATCAGAAGATAATCGCTTAAGACATGTTTAAAAGTGTGTAGTTGATAGAGGAAATTCAAGCTCATATATATAATGGACATATGGGCTCCATAGTGGGGCTGATATGCCCATAAAATATGAAGTTGACCTAACAAAAAATTTACAAAAAAGTATAATCTTTAAGGGGAGCTTGTTGAATTTTGTAGTAGTTATGGTCAGCCTTCATAATTTATATTTTATCCCTTGTAATATATAATGTAATTGTAATACTTGGTATTCATGTCATTTTTTTATTTATTATCCCTTGAAATAATTATTATAAGACGTGTTCTTCATGTCATATTTAAGAGAGAAAAGTTTTGAAATTTGAATTTTGAATTTTTGGCTCCAAACTAGTCAAGTCAGCCCTCCCTCAAGTCAAGTCGGCCCCAAGGAATAGACACACTCACTCACAAAGTTGGAACACTATATAAAGAGAATTTTACTTCCTCCACAAGGCATCATTCAACCTCACACAAGAAAAAAAAGTTTATGGGAATTCAAGCGAAGAAGAAGTATGAAGAAGGACAAGAAGGATGAATTCATCCTTATCATCTCTCTCTCTCTCTCTCTCTCTCTCTCTCTCTCTCTCTCTCTCTCTCTCTCTTGAACTCGCATGTGTAAATTTCTAGGAAGTTTATGGGCAACGTATTATGCGCAGGTTGGAACTTTGGACAAGCCGAAATTCTGGGAAGGCCAAGTTTCTGGGCATATTCTTGGAGGCTAAAATTCAGCCTAGGCAGATCAGAGAGGGTCGAAGTTTGAAGGGTAGAATTTTGACTTGACTTGAATTGACTAGAGGGCTTCTTGACCAGGTTTTAACATAGTTTGTTGGTCACTTTGATCTCATGGTTGACTAGCAACATTAGATGTATCTCTTGTCGAACTAATGAATTTATCTAAGGAAAATGTGGTTGGGCTTTCCCCCAAGTGTGTTTTCCTAGGGTAAATCTTGTGCTCTCTTTTTGCATTGTGATCTCTATTGTCCTTATGCTTTTATGGTTGAATTTTTGAAGTGTAATTGCTTAAGGATAAACTAGAATTGTTGAGAGAAGATCTACATCATTAGAATAAATTATTAGTATTTCAAAAAGATGTGCTTGTATCTATTTCACTTGAAAAATCAACATGGTATCATAGCTTTGGTGAAGGAAAGGACATTTAGATCACTCTTTGGTAAAAGATCACTCTTGAAGAAGTTTTATATCTACAATCTGTTTGCTTATCTTTGATCATGGGTTCCTCTCTGATGTCTGAGAACAACAAAATGAGTTTAAAGAAATGAGTCAAGAAATGAGTTTAAAGAATGAGCTTTGTGATATTAGAATGACAATAAATGACGTCATAGCCTCTTATTTCATGAGGGTCTCTCAAATAAGAGATCATCTTCAAGCAATTGATTAAGTCATTTTTGAAAAAGAAACTAGTGACTATAGCACTTAATGGTCTATCGAATTCATGGGACTCATTTGCATCAGGTATATGTGCCATAAAAGCAGTTCCATAGTTTGAAGAACCATGGATTGCTTGTACTCAAGAAGAATATAGGCTCATGTCAAAAGGAAAGATTCATATATATGAAGAAGATGACTCGCAAGAATATGTAGCACGTTTCATGAAGGACGTAGGAAGAAATAAATTTGGGTTCCAACAAAGAAATGAAGGTAGAAGACCTAAAGGAAGAAGACATGCTCCTCAAGGAAGGAATAATATTACAAAGGTTCAAAACTCACTGTCACAAATTTGATCATTATAGAAGCGATTGTCTTGAAAGATTGAATGATAAAAAGAGAAATGGAAAATAGCATGCCACTACAACAAACATTGATGAACTACCAAATAATCCTAAGATTGAAGATTTAGGTATAAAAGATTTGAAGATAGCGATGATTTGTGTCTAGTAGATAGTGGTGCACCAAGGAAAAATGACGAGAGATCGTGACAATGTCATTATTATAATGGAAAGAAGACTATCTCAAAACATAGAACTTGGAGACGACAATAGTTATGCGGTGAAAGGCATTGGAAATACTTCCATTGAGCTGGAATCAATAGAAATCATTCATCTTAGCAACATACCATATGTACCAGGGTTGAAAAAGAATTTGGTTTCCATTTGATGTTTGGAAGATAAGGGAGATAGAGTAGCATTTTTTGATGGCAAAATTCTTGTATGGCCTAAGGGCTCTAGTATATATTTTGTTAGAGTAATTGGAGTTCGTGAAGGAAGGTTGTATAGACTCTTGAGACAACCTACTCAACCATTACTACAAGATGACATCAATACATGTGAACTTTGGCATAGAAAATATGCACACCCTCACTATAGAGTTTTTCTTGGTTTAAAAAAAATGGTCTCAAGTGTTCTAGATTTGCAGGTAGAACATGAATAATTTTATAAAGGATGTGCACTTGGGAAGAATGTCAAGAAATCCTTTCCAAGAATTGAAAGTAGAGCCAAGGAAATTTTGGATCCAATCCATTTTGATGTATGTGGTCCAATGCCAATGAAATACCTTGGAGCCTCTTTATAATATGTAACCCTTATTGATGAATTTTCTCGCAAGACTTGGATTACTTCATTAAAAAAAGGATGAAGTATTTGAAAAGTTTCTAGAATTTTAGGCTGAAGTGGAAAACTTGAAGGGAAACAAAATCAAGATCCTTAGATCTAATAATGGAGGTGAATATACCTCCAAGGAGTTTGTTGCCTTTTGTAAAGAAGCTAGGATTAAGAGGGAGTTGATATTCTCATACAATCCACAACAAAATGGAGTTGTTGAAATAAAGAACCAAACCATTGAAGAATTTGTAAAGGCAATGATGCATGATCAAGACTTACCTATGTTTCTATGGAGTGAAGCATCAATGGCAGTTGATTATATTCAAAATAGAATTCCTCGGCGAATTTTGGAAGACAAGACTCCTAAAGAAGCATTTACCAAACATAAACCATTTCTTGTCATTTGATAATATTTGGTTGTCCAATTTATGTTCATGTACCCAAAGATAAGAGGAAGAAGCTAGATCCTTCAGAAAAGAAGGAATATATGTTGGATACAGTGTCATCATAGGCCTATAGAATCCATGTACCAAGACAAAGACAGGTTGAAATTAGCAGGGACGTGACCTTTAATGAGAATGTTTCCTACTGGAAATCTAAAGAAGTGACAATGGATTCTGAGGAGGAGGAAGAACATGAAGCTCCCAAGGAAGAAGTTTTTGTTCCATCCAATTCTTCAGAACATCTCATAGATCATAAGAAGAGCGAGAAAGGCCTAGTGAGCCAATAGATCCAATTGTTGTTCTTGAGATTGGGAATTGGCTTGTAATGTTTCCATTTACAATTCCCCTTATGACACATTCAGGATGGACTTCCAGGGTTGGTGGTAGCTAGTTTACAAGAGCCATATTACGTCAACAAAGGTCTCAAAGGGATTTTGAGGTGTTTTATGGGGGGTAATGGGGATTGATTGTTGTATTTCACTATCAAGGTAAATTATGCATAGCTTATTCTTGGTTCTACTGCATTCCGACAATTCCTGTAAAACAGGGTTATTATTGAGCCTAACTTAATTAAATACACTTGTATCATTTTGGGAAGAATATTTAATTAAACACCTTAGTGTAATAGCTCGTTGGAACTTGAACAAAGAGATCTACATGATGGGATGGTGAAAAGTGATTTTTAGTGGCCTAAGAGATCGGAGATGCAAATTTACCATTTTCCTAGATTCAAAGTGACTTTAATTAATCACTTAATTAAATAAAAAAAGGGAAAATGATTAATTGAGGAAAGAGCTCAAGTGACTAAAATAAAATGAAATGAAAGGTCACTTAAGATAAGGATAAGAGGGGAAGTTTCTAAACTGGGAAATAAAATAATAAAATAAAGGCTTCTAGAAGGTTGGAGAGAGATCCATTATATCTATAAAAGGAGAAGTAGATCATTTTGGACATCTAGGATTTGTGTATTTGTCTTTGGTGAAGGTTGGAGAACTGATTTATTTTCTTCAATAGCCCTAGGACGAAAACCTTCGGGTGATTTGGTGAGACTGGATGAAAACTCAACTCATCCCTAGGTGGATTTGTTCAAAATTCACATGTGTATTTAGTAGTTCTATTTATTTTGGAGGTATGAATTAGTATTGCAGCAGATCTTCCAATGACCATCATTGTAACTATTTTCTATTGAGATATTTGTATGTAATTTCTCCAATAAATAAATAAAGTTATATTATTTTCTATTTCTCATGTTATTTGTAGCACTTCTCGGTTCTATTGCAAATTTTGTTTGTGTTGGTGCTAATGTGTATTTTTTATTAGGATTCAAATAAAAGTGTGTGGGTTAATTTTGTTATAAGCAAAATCATGAGAAATTTATAAACGGGGTACAAGTCCAATTTGGCTTAGATCTACCTTGCAGGAAGAAGAAATACATGCAACACCACGTGGCTCCCTTAGGGAAATCAAGAGACCAAAGATGTATTACGGTTATGCAACATTAATGGCTAATCTTACTAGTTTTCAACTTTCCACTTATGAAGTAGCTAGCCAGCGAGTTTGAAAGTATGCGATGTTGGAAGAATACTAGTCAATCATGAAGAATGATATATGGATGATTGTGCCAAGACCTAAAGGGATGTTTGTGATCACCTCCAAATGGGTATACAAGATCAAGCATGCAGTGGATGCTAGTATTGATAAATACAAGGCAAGATTTGTGGCTAGAGGGTGTTGAGAAATCTAGGAAAGCTAGGTTAGGGCTAATTCATTTTGATTTCTCTTAAATTGTGACATTCTTTTAGATTCTTATTCTCTTTATTATTATTATGTTAATTTATTGTCAAACAACTACTAAAACCATGAATATCATCAATTACAAAAGGAACACCAGATGTAGGCACTCAACCAAGGCGAAACCCCTATGAAGGGGAAAACCCAGTCAAACTCTTCCACCAATAGATTCAAATCAAAATTGAGACAACCAAAACCCAAGACCAAGACAAATAATTTCACTCACTCCACCAAGTCATCTTTCCATAAAATACAAACTAGGGTTTCGGCCCCTTTTCTTCTTTCTTTTGTAGAACTTGGTTTCTTACTCCTTTTTGGCCTTGTAGTTCATCTAAAAAAACTCGTATGTGTGGCTAAGGATCACTTATTTTATACTTGTTTTCAACTTCTCTTCCTTCTTGGCATAGGAGATAGACTCTTCTCTTGATATTTTGCACTCCATTGCTCCTAGTTGCAGATCGAATGTCCTTTCTTGTTGTTACTCAATACGTCGAATGATAGACTATTAATAGTTGTTTGAAGCTCCATTTGAGGCTGACTTATCAATTGTTTGAGGTCGACTTGGATAATTAGTGTAGGCCGATGTGTAGGAGAGGGATCTGACTTGGTGGAGGAGTCATTTTTACACAAAAATAAATTCTACTTTGACTTAAGCTGCCCGTACAAGGTATTTTACATAATGATTTTGATTTTGACATAATATAAAAATCTTAGAGCACTCAATGGGTGCTTTGACCTATAGACCATTTACCCAAGCATGAAACCCATGCTTTAATAAGTCAATTTATTTTACAATAAAAAATCATTTTTCTTTCTTTTGACAAATACAATATGAATACCGACACTAGTTACATTCTTCAACACTCCTTAACTAGGAAGGTATTCATAATTACATATATACAAATGTACATGGAAGATCTCAAAATGATATGTTTTATGAAGAGTCACTACACACGGAGTGCTACAGATTGGATACTTGACCAAGTTATATAATCTGGTTGGGTCTAAGGTGTGTTCCAAGTTTCATCCATTCTAGGTACCATCGGGCTTCCACTCTAACACAAACCCATGGATCTAGGTTTGTATCCAAGGTCAGAGCTCTAAGACCAATGAAACCCTCCCTACTTCAAGATTTAGACATCGTCAAAGTCGGCCAGATGTCCTCTTAAGCATCTTGTCGCCCCAAGAAGATTCATCTATCCCCATAAAATAAATCATATATATCCACCAGTCGAAGCATGCTTCAAATGTTCAACCTTTTTAAAGAGAGATCATGCACAATCACACCCCATTCAATAATAAACTTTCAATATGTATATATAATTATAATATATAATATAATATATATATTTATATATATATATATATATATATATATAAGAGATTGAGAGAGAGAGAGCACAAACCTTCAGGGTCCTTAATCATTATGGTGTTTCTTAATACATTATCCAAATACATCTCGTCGAAAGCTTCCTTCTTTAATTTTCCAACAACACCAAACTTGGCCCCAACACTTTTCAAAACATCCAATTCGTTTACAACTTCATGAATACAAATTAATCCTCTGTAGTGCTTTAGCTATTCTCTGATCTCAAACATCCTAATAGCCTTCACATCATGTAGTGATTTGTAGGTACATAGTCCTTTTCTTCAACCAAGCTCCCTCTCAACTACGGAGATTTATATATCTTCTTTATCCATCCTTTTACTAGGGACAAATTCATCAACTTCAGCCACACATCCTTTTTCTTTTTGCACCATTATATCATCGAAGAACTTCAACCATCCAAAGCTTCATAAGAACATCATTCTTTATGTTTTCACTTGGAAACGTGTATGCTACAATGTCACCGATATTCTTATAGATCCCTCTTTTCATCATACTCAACATCATCATCAAGTCATCACCAAATATCTTCAACATCTTGAAGACTATGTAACTGCAAATCTTCAACAAGTACAACCACGCACAAATTTGTATATACAAGAGCATGAAGTCAACTTTATCAATATAAGGTTATCATTATAATTGGAGCATCTAGGGTTATCAAATAAGAAATCAAACTATACTTGGATTTTTAATTAACAAAGGTTACAACTTTCACACCCTAGATTCTTATAACAAATTTTGCTAGGGTTTTTTCACAAACCATAGAATCCATCAAGATTAAACATAAGGTATCATCAATTAATAAACATAGCAAAATATTTTTACATCTAGGGATTTATTAACACTCCCTAGAAATCTATATCATTCTTTACTAGGGTTTTGTCATAAACCCTAGACACAAACAACAAGAAATTTGGAGTTAGTTATACAACAGCTTGATCGAGCTAGGGTTTCAAACATACTGAAGCACATTCACTTAGGGTTTCTTTCCTAGGTTATTATTCTTACAAGGGTTTTGTCATAAATCCCAATTCATCAAAACCCAAAAAACTAGAGCTTCATTATTTAAACATCAACAACATTCCCTAGGAGTCTAGGGTTTCTTCATAACATCAGCAAACCCTAAACAACAAAAGGCTAGTGTTTTACAATGAACCTTAAAGGTTAGGATTTTTACTAAAGTGAACACATGACAAGGGTTGATTAAATCAATCACCCTAATATAAGAATTTTCATGATTCTATAGCGAAGTCCTAAAGTGATTGTATCTTCTTATTTGCTACATTTGTTTGCAATTCTTACATACCTTGAGTTGCTTTTATAACAAACCTTGCAGGGTTTCTTAATGAATGACTACTTTTGCAACAAATATTCTTATAAGCCTTATTTTAGAGACTCCATCTGAATCTAATCACACTCCTTATTCCTTTGAATATTCTTGTAAGCAGTCTTTCAAAGAAAAATGGGTAATGATTAAAGAAAATCAAAGATGATATATGGAAGAGCTCCTTGTGGAAGAGCTCCCTCTCACCGTGAAACAACATTGTCCTTATCTCTTTATGCACATGCAAAAATCCTTGGCAAGTACTACCAAAATGATCTAAGTGGATATTGGTGGCCACCAGCCTATTCCACCTAGACCCCCCAGTCAGTTTCATATGTTTCCTTGTTCATTTCATCATTTGTTATTTTTAGCCATTTTTTGGGTATTGAACATTCGGAGCAGTTTTGACCCCGTAAACGGTGCTTTTTTTGGGTCTACGGAAGGACTATAGCCATAGATAGGGGCCTGTGGTGAAGCCTGTAGTACTCAGAGAGACCTTTCCAACAATGTATCGTACGCGCCAAGCAGAGATAATATGATCAAGTTACAACCCTGGGAAGTTGGCTGCCCAACTAACCCCAACGAGGCCCACAAACTCTTGGTGTTACATCTCCTAGGGTTAGGGTTTTGGTTGTTTAGGGTTTTCTCATGTTTTCCAATAATAAATAGGTCCTTGAGCCTCATTGTAACACAGTTCAAAGGCATGTAGCCGCCACATTTCTTCTCAGAGATAAGCTAGCATCACCCGAGCTATCTTATTTCCATTATGTTTGTAAGCATAATTCAGTATTTTTCTATTAATGAAATTAAGTGTTTTTCTGTTGCATCTCTGTGTTTATGATTATATCTATAAGTTGTTGCATTCCTATTTAAGTTCAGATCAGTGGTATCAGAGCAGTCAGCTCTTTCTCTGTTTTTCTTTTGCATTTCCCCAACGAGGTCAGGGTATAAGGAGTTAGGGCTTGATATGGTTAAACCATTGCAAGATCAGCCTCACAAAACTCGACAACCTCCCATGGCAGAAGAAAAGAAATACGAGGGGGCAGGAGATCCTTTCAAAATGTTGCTCGAGGAATCCCTCGCGTGACAGAGGGACGCTATGATGGATAACTTTGCCCAGATCCTTCGACAACTACCCACAGGTGATGCATCTTCATCCAACAGCCACTCTGGAGGTGCCACTCCTTTTAAGGTACAAATTAACTTCAATATTCCCATATTCGAAGGCCTGATACATGCAGGTGTCGTAGATAAATGGTTAAATCTATTGGAAGGATATTTTTCAGTTCATGGCTTTTCCAATTGGGAAAAGATTACTTTTTCACTTCTTAAAGTCGTCCCACACATCAAGGATTGGTGGGAAACCTACTGTGAACAAAAGAATGAGAGTGAACCCTCCTTGTTTTCAGCCGCACCCACTTGGAATTCTTTCTGAGACACCATCAAGGAACAATATTACCCTGTTGGGAGCTATGAAGACAAATACATAAAGTGGACCACGCTACGATAGGGAAGGGGCCAAGATGTGTTAGAGTTCACAAATACTTTCCATACCTTTCACACAAAGCTGGGTATTAAGGATACTGAGTAACATTTGGTGCTCAAGTATCGCGGTTGTCTACACAAGTACATCTAGGACGAGATGGAGTTCCTAAACATTTCCTCGCTTGGCATGGCGTATCGGTACGCTGTCAAGATTGAGTAGAAGTTTAAACAGAAGAAGTGGGACTTTGGATCTGCGAATCCAAAGCAAGGAAAAGGTGCCCCCAAACCACAAAACAAAGGACCAAGCCAAGGCAGTGCTAACCAGGACAGCTTGTCGAAGCCGCAAGCAAAGAAAAACACCCAGAAGACGAAGAAGGACAGCGTAAAATGGTGTGAGTTCCATACGATCTCCACTCACAATACAAGTGAGTGTCGAGCCAAGCAGTCACTGGTGGTAGAGTTGAAGGCTTCTGAATCAAACACAGGTTTTGACTCTGAATTAAAACCTGATAAGGGAACTGACAGAGGGAAGAAGATCATTGATGTGGAGCCCAGTGCCACCGTTGCCACCACCAAGATCCAGAAGATTGAGCCTGAAGATCCATAGGAGGGGGAATGCCTCTTCCACTCACAGATGTGGGTGAAGGGTTCTCCGCTGCAGTTCATTATCGACAGCAGAAACCAAAAGAACCTCATTTCGGTAGAGGTCGTGAAGAGGTTGGGCCTAAAGACTATAGCACATCCACAGTCGTACACCATCGAGTGGCTTCACCAAGGACGAGATCTTATTGTCAGCCAATAGTGTTTCCTTCCCTACAGCATCAAACCCTCCACGGATGAGGTACTCTGTGACGTTGCTCCTCTTGAATTTTGTGATGTATTGTTACGACAACCATAACTGGGGAAGCGACACATTGTATATGAGTCTAGACCTTGCTCTGTGATTATTACTTTGGCTAATAAGTTATATAGGATACTGGAGGTAGCCCCACCTACCGCCATCTCTTTGATCACTGCAAAGCAATGTAGTGAGATCATTTCCTAGACTAGGAGATTTCTTTTCCTTATGATTCGCCCCTGGGGCAAGAAGAAGGTTGTGGCCACAGCTTCCAAGCAAGGCTTCTATGCACAGCAGCAGCAGATGGAAAAGGTCGTGGAGGGGTACAGGGATATTTTCGCCTCACCCATAGGGGTAACTTTGCACTGTCAGGTCAAGCACTCCATCGATCTAACCCCGGGCGCGTTGTTTCCCAATGGACTAATCTATTGACACTCTGTTCTGGAGAATGATGAGATCAAAAGACAGATTCATGAACTATTGTAGAAAGGGCACAACATGCCAAGCTCATCACCTTGTGGGAGCTCGATTGTATTAGTACAGAAAAAGGATGGGATGTGGAGACTCTGTATTGACTATCGAGCGTTGAACAAGATAATTGTCCGAAATAGGTACCCAATCCCGCAGATTGATGACCTTCTAGACCTGCTTAAGGGTGCCAAATATTTCAGCAAGATTGACTTGAAGTCAGGTTATCACCAGGTGCATATCGAACCCTCCGATGTGTAGAAGAATGCCTTCAAATCCAAGGAGGGCCTTTTCGAATGGTTGGTCATGCCATTCAGATTAACAAACACCCCTGCAACCTTCACGACACTGATGGACGACATCTTGTGACCCTTCACCAATGCATTCGTGGTGGTGTATTTAGATGACATCTTGATCTTTAGCCAAATTTGGGAAGAGCACCTCCACCATATTCGACAAGTCCTTCAAACCCTGCACCAACACAAGTTGTGCGCTAACTTGGATAAATGCACCTTTGGCCTGGCCTGGGTTCAATATCTAGGGTACATCATTGATGAGAAGGGTGTACATGAGGACCCATCCAAGATACAAGTCATTTAGGATTGACCAGTCCCAACCACTCTAATAGAGCTTCGCAACTTTTTGGGTCTTGCCAATTTCTACCATAGGTTCGTGTTAGGATTCTCTCATATCACTTGGCCTTTAAGTCAAGTAACCAAGGGCGGAGCAAAAGCAAATTTTTTTGGTCGAAAACCCAAGAACAAGTGTTCTCTGAGTTAAAAAATTGTCTTTGTTTTGCAAGAGTGCTCACATTACCAAACCTGCAACAACCATTTGAGATTGAGACAGATGCCTCCAACTATGCTATTGGTGCAATTCTTACTCGGCATGGGCATCCTATGGCTTACCACAGTAAGACACTTTCAAACACAGCCCGAAAGTACCCCACTTACGACAAAGAAATGTATTGAATTGTGCAGGTCTACCATTAATGGAAGCATTACATTTTGGGGAAGGAAACAGTCATCCACATAGACCACCGACCTCTATAGTTCAGACAGACAAAAGGGAAGTTGCAGAATGATCGCCATAAAAAATGGTCAACCTATTTGCAACATTTCCATTTGAACATTAAGTATAAGAAGGGAAGCACCAATAATGTTTTTTGATTGCCTTAGCCGACCATCGATCATGGCGCTGATCACTGTGCTCAACTCCTGTGGGCACAAGACATCTAGGTGGTCGCATCTTTACAAGAGCGGTCCAGAATTCGGCAGCATATACCAAACACTCATGTAAGGGAAGCAAGTTCCAAATTTTCACCTTCAGGATGAACTGTTATGCCACCCGGGATAGGTCTGTGTTCCTTCAAGTGAGCGTGCCAAGATGGTTTGGGAAGCGCACTACAGTCAAGTCATTGGACATTTCGGAGTAGAGAAAACAGTGGCGGTATTGCAAAAATATTTTTATTGGTTGAAACTTCATCAGGATGTTGGGAAGTACATTAGATCTTGCACTGCCTGTGCCATTTCCAAACCAACCATCAAGAAGAAAGGCCTATATATTCCTCTACCTACTCCTAGCCGGCCTTGGGAATCTGTCTCCATGGATTACATGACGGGCCTTCCTTCTACTAAGCACAGAAACGATTGCATTTTTGTGGTCGTTGACAGATTCTCTAAGATGTCCATCATGGTGGCCTGCAAGAAGAGTCTCACAGCAGAGGCCACTGCTAAGCTCTTCTTTTAGCGAGTATGGGTACACTTTGGGATCCCACAGTTCATTGTCTCATTCAGGACAGCAGATTCCTGAGTGCCTTTTGGTCAAGTCTCTGTTCAATGTTGGATACAAAACTTACTAAGTACATGGTTTTCCATCCCCAAACTAATGGCCAAACAGAGGTTATCAATAGGATTATCGTACACATTATGCGCATGTACAACTCGAAGAATCCATGCATGTGGGATGAAAGTCTCCCCTATGTCCAACATAGCTACAACAGAGCTCTCCACAGCTCAACGGGCCACATCCCCTTTCAGGTAGGGCTAGGATTTCAGCCACTATATCCCATTGATGTGGCCATACCATTTGTAGCCACTCAAGTTCAGCTCACGTTCAGTCCGAAGTTGAAAGGGCTAACAACTTCATTGAGCGCATTCAACGCATTCGCCAGCAGGTCCATGATATATTGGACAGAGCCAATGCTAAGTACAAGCAGCGCCATGATCAGCATCAAGTGTCACTTAAGTTCTAGGTGGGTGACCAAGTTTGGCTACATTTGAAGAAGGAACACCTTGTTGGACCCCACCACAAGTTTCGCCCACTCCGATATGGGCCATACACCATCACCAAGGTCATTGATGACAATGCCTTCGAGCTCAGCATCCCACCGTTCCTTGTTCTACACCCATTGTTCAATGTAGATCGCCTTCGGCCATATTTTCCACCATTGTTGTACACATCTGACATTGCAAAACATCTCACCAACATAGCTCAACTCAGACTTCATGGAACAAGCCACAATTGATCAGATCATGGACGGACATATCAAGAACACTCGCCAATAGAGGATACAACTACATCGAGTTGTCAAAGCAAGCCAACTCCTTCACCAAGGCAAGTGGTTCACCAGGGACTAGGTTCAACAGAAATTTCCTCACCTCAAACTAAAAACAATAAGATCTTATACAAATGGACCAGTCAGATCCACTCTATCTGGAGATCTAACGGATAGAAGTAGTTAACTAATCTTAAATCTTGTTACCAAGCTCTTTTTACTAAGAAATCTGATTTGCTTCTAAGACCATTTCTTCCTAAAGGGGGGAGGAATGATCCAAGTGGATATTGGTGGCCCCCCGCCTATTCCACCTAGAACCCCCAATCAGTTTCATCTATTTCCTTGTTCATTTCAGCATCTACTATTTTTTGCATTTTTTGGGGTCCTGAACTTCCGGAGCAATTTTGACCCCCTAAACAGCGTTTTTTGGGGTCTGCAGTAAGCCTACAGCCACAGGCAAGGCTTGCAGCGAAACCTGTATACTTAGAGAGACCTATCACGCACAAAATGGAGATAATATGACCAAGTTACGACCCCGAGAGGTTGGCTTCCCAACTAACCCCAACGGGACCCACAAACTTTTGGTGTTACATCTCCTGGGGCTAGGGTTTTGGTTGTTTAGGGATTTCTCATGTTTTCCAACAATAAATAGGCCCTTAAGCCTCATTGTAAATAGAGTTCAGAGGCATGTAGCCACCACATCTCTTCTCAGAGATAAGCTACCATTGCTCGAGCTATCTTATTTCCATTTTGTTTGTAAGCATAGTTTCGTGTTTTTCTATTCATGAAATGAAGTGTTTTTATGTTGCATCTTTGTGTTTATGATTATATCTATAAGTTGTTGCATTCCCGCTTAAGTTCAGATCACAAAAGTATACAAATACAAGAACATTATTACAAATTAGTAATTTCATATTCACATCCTAAGTTCAAATCTAATTCTATACTTACTAGAGCTTCCAATTTCACCCTAGGTTTACAAACCCAAAAGTTAGGGTTTCTATGAGGGAACATGATGAGATAGGCTAGGGTTTATTTACAAGATATATGACAAAAATCCCTAGAAATTATGGGTTAGGGTTTCATAAGAGGGAACAAAGGTTTTTATATGAACTATCTAGGATTTTACAATCCCTGGATACAATCAGAGCTTATAAACCCTAAACATTAGATTTTGACAAAAGAACGTATTATTCTAAGGTGGAGGAATGATCCAGGTGGATATTGGTGGCCACCCACCTATTCCACCTAGACCCCCCAATCAGTTTCATCTATGTCCTTGTTCATTTCAACATTTACTATTTTTAGCAGTTTTTCGAGTCCTAAACTTCCGGAGCAATTTTGACCCCCTAAACGGAGATAATATGACCAAGTTACAACCCCGGGAAGTTGGTTTCCCAACTAACCCCAACGAGGCCCACAAACTCTTGGTGTTAGATCTCCTGGGGTTAGGGTTTTGGTTGTTTACAGTTTTCTCATGTTTTCCAATAATAAATATGCCCTTAAGCCTCATTGTAACACAGTTTAGAGGCATGTAGCTGCCACATCTCCTCAGAGATAAGTTACCATTGCCCGAGCTATCTTATTTCCATTTTGTTTGTAAGCATAGTTTAGTATATTTCTATAGATGATATGAAGTGTTTTTCTACTGCATCCCTGTGTTTATGATTATATATGTAAGTTGTTGTGTTTGTGCTTAAGTTCGGATCACAAAAGTATACAAATACAAGAACATAATTACAAATTAGTAATTTCATATTCACATCCTAAGTTCAAATCTAATTCTATAATTACTCGGGCTTCCAATTTCACCCTAGGCTTACAAACCCAAAAGGTAGGGTTTCTATAAGGGAACGCGATGAGATAGGGTAGGGTTTCTTTACAAGATGTATGCCAACAATCCCTAGAAATTATGGGTTAGGGTTTAAGAAGAGGGAACGAAGGTCTTTATATGAACTATATAGGATTTTACAATCCCTAGATAAAATGAGAGATTATAAACCCTAAACATTAGATTTTAAACAAAAGAACATATTATCCATACCTCAAGATAACATACCTTTGTTTTTGGAATGGTTGATGTTCCATTGAGCTTGTTTCTCTCCTTGCAAGTTAAAGACATAATGTTAGAAGACTAAAACATAATGAATAATAACAATATTTACATGAATTTGATGAGGACCTCAAGTTGTTTTCTCTTGTCGAAGAAGCTTTCAACAATGACCTTAATCTCTTTTCAGCGAATCATGAATTGCAAGATTGATGGACTTCAAAGGACTAACAATTTTTTTTGTCTTTCTCAAAACAAGCCTTATTACTCAAAACATTGTGATCCTTTTAAGTCACTGATAGAGCTCAGATCTTATATGTGTAAGTACCACAGACCACAGTAAAAAAGAGGATTTCCTTAGCTAGCAAACAAAGCTTTGAATGTAGGATTATGAGATTTGATTTTGTCTTTCAAGTAGTTTCTTGCTTGCTTCAAGGACTATTCCTAGTCCTAGAGTTCGATCACTTATGCACATAAATTTTCCCAAGTGATTGTAGCTTCAAATTTTGGCCTCCCAGTTAGACATATATGGCTTTCAATCAGTTCGGTTTTGATTTAGTCAACAAGTAAACTTTATGTAGGCTTAAGAAGGCTTCTTCTAGTTCACAATGAGACACTTTCCTACTTGAATTGATTATCCACTAACATGAACAGATTTCAGAAGTTTTCGAAGTCTGGATTTTAAATGATGATTTCAGATCTTAATCCTTGTGCTCAGGACTTCGTTCCTTGTTTCAAAGGACTCAGCTTTGATTAGGCTAGAGGTCTAGTCATACAAATTTCCAAATGAAGCAATTTGGTTCCTCAATATTTCGATCTTCAACTCTTGATCTGTAGCCCCAATTACAAAGGTATGTACCCAGAAATGTATCTTTTGTAATTCATTCCTCCTAATTAGTTCGTCCTCCAAAACAAGGCTAGAAACCTTAGTCTTTTGCTCATACAAATGATCTTCAGCTACCTTATTCACTGGCCTTAGCTGTAATACCATGTTGAGAAATCTAGGGCAGCCAGGTTAAGGCTTATTCAATTTGATTTCTCTTAAATTTTGATAGTTTCTTGTGACATTCTTTTATATTCTTCTTCTCTTTATTATTATTATGTTAATTAATCATCAAAAAACTAACAAAACCATGAAGATCATCAATGAAAAAAGGACACCAAATGTAGGCACTCAGCCAAGGGAAAACCCTAACGAAGGGGAAAGCCCAATCAAAGTCTTCCACTAATATATTCAAATCAAAATTGAGACAACTAGAACCCAAGACCAAGACAAATAACTTCCCTCACTCCACCAAGCCAATGTTCCATAAAGTGCAAACTAGGGTTTCGACCCCTTTTCTTCTTTCTTTGGCAACAATTGCTTTCCTGCTCTTTTTCGGCCCTGTAGTTCAACTAAAAAAAACTCACACATGTGGCTAAGGATCACTAATTTCAAACTTATGTTGGACTTCTCTTCATTCTCAGCATAGGATAGACTCTTCTCTTTACATTTCACATGCCATTACTCCTTCTGGCTGCAGATCGAATGTCCTCTCTTGTTGTTACTTCAATAGGTCGAATGATAGGCTATTAATAGTTGTTTGAGGCTCCACTTGACGCCGACTTATCAAATGTTTGAGGCTGACTTGGAGAATTAGTGTAGGCCAACATGTAGGAGAGGGAGCTGATTTGGTGGTAGAGTCTTTTTGACAAAAAAAAAATCTACTTTGACTTAAGGTGTCCATAAAGGGTCTTTTACATTATGACTTTGATTTTGATACAACACAAAAATCCTAGAGCACTCAATGGGTGCTTTGACCTATTGACCACTGACCAAAGCATGAAACCCATGCTTTAATAAGTCAATTTCTTTTACAATAAAAAATCCTTTTTATTTCTTTTGACAAATACAATTATGAAGACCGACACTAATTACATTCTTCAATAGATGTTCTTCCAAAAGAGGGAGAAGACTATGATGAGACTTTGCTTCAATTTCCAAGTACACTACCATTAGATCTATTATTTCTATTGCTTCTTCTATGGGTTGAAATTTATATCAAATGGATGTAAATATTGGTTTCCTTAATGGTGTAATTGAGAAAGAAGTGTACATAGAGCAACCTCAAGGTTTTGAGGTTCATGGAAGAAATATCATGTTTGCAAATTTGAAGAAAGCCTTGTATGGAATTAACCAAGCACCTAGAGCCTGGTACTCTTAAATTGAAAACAATTTGACAAGACTTGGTTTCTCTAAAAATTATGTTGATCCAAACCTATGTTTCAAAGTCGAGAAGAATGAACCTATGATTCTATTTTGTATGTTAGTGACTTATTTCTCACAGGTGTGTAGCAACTCATTATTCGAAGTAAGAGAGGTTTGGCTTCTGAATTCGATATGAAGGTTCTTGGGTTGATGCACTATTATTAGGGATTAGACGTATGGTAGAATCCTAGGGAAATCTTTCTTGGACAAGGAAAATATATTATCAAGGCCCTGCAGAAGTTTGGAATGATGGACTGTAAATCAATGGCAAGTCCCATGGCAACAAATCTGAAAAAGTTCAGAGACACTGAGTCAAATTTGGTAGATCCATCCATGTACCAGAATCTGATTGGAAAATTGATGTATTAGTTAATACCATGCCAAACATTTGCTTTGCAGTGAATACTCTAAGTCAGTTCCAGGTGGAACTAAGACGTGATCATCAGATTGCAACAAAACATGTATTGAGATATTTGCATGGTACAGTTGATTGTGGTTTGAGATATGTCTCAACTGGTGATATAAAACTGTAAGGTTATATGGATACAGATTGGGCATAGAGTGTTGACGATAGAAAGAGTACATCCGGAGGTTGCTTCATTTAGAACTCCACTATGATTTCGTGGATGAGCAAGCAGCAGACATATGTTGCACTATGTATTTTCGAAGCAGAATATATTGCAACTAATTTAGCAAGTTGTGAAGTAACGTGGCTTCGAAAATTACTCATGGGACTATTTGATCGTGTTAGAATCAACTGTGATATATGGCGACAATCAAAGTTGTGTGAAGCTGACAGCGAATCTATTTTTCCATGATAGATCGTAGCACATCGAGATCAAGTACCACTTATTCGTGACATCGTGCAAAAGGAAGTAGTGAAGCTCTAGTATGTTTCTACTGATGAATAAGTTCATGATATTCTTACAAAGCCTTTGTCTAGAGCAAAGTTTGTATACTTCAGGGAAAAGCATGGAATTGTTGAGAATGCCTCTCTCATTGAGAGGGAGTGTTGATGAGATAGCATCGTGGATTAACATTCTCCTTGTGTCATATATCACCAGAATTAGGGTAAAAGGTTCAACAGAGGACAATCATTTTTCCTGTGTCAAATATATTGGCTAGAATTAGGAAGAATGGTCCTAGAGGCCCAAAATTATTCAAATAGAGTGTGGCCTTTCAACATCAAGCTCATTTAGTATTAGGCTCGGAATTACTCTAGTATGGCATTTGGAGATTCACCATGTGTCAGAGATATTGACCAGAATGACGGTCAACCAAGACTTGTTTGTATACCGTGTTAGGTGGACCATAACTATGGTCACTAGTTGATGTTGTTGACTTACCATGTGTCAAAGTTGTTTTACCAAATTATGGTAATTGATTGATGCTATTGGTTTACCATGTGTCACATTTGTTGACCCAATCATGGTAATGATGATTATGTTTTTTTATAACCTTTTCTAAGAGAAATTTGTCAACATGAATAACATTAGTCTAGTCATTATGAATACCTCCCTGCTAAGAGGGCGTGTTGAATTTTGTAGCTATGGTTGATCTTCATAATTTATATTTTAGCCCTTGTAATATATAATGTAATTGGAAGACATGTTCTTCATGTCATTTTTTATTGATTAGCCCTCAAAAGAATTATTATAAGACATGTTCTTCATGTCAGATTTAAAAGAGAAAAAAAATGAAATTTGAATTTTTAATTTTTTACTCCAAACTACTCAAGTTGGCCCTCCCTCAATACAAGTCAGCCCCAGTGGATAAACGCACCCATTCACAAGACATAACTTTATATAAAGAGCATTTGATCTCCTCCACAAGGAACCATTCGACCTCACACAAAAAGATAGTTTACGAGCATTCAAGCGAAGAAGAAGGACAAGAAGGACGAATTCATCTCTAGCATCTCTCTCTCTCTCTTAAACTCACACGTGTGAATTTATGCGCAGTTTTTAGGCAACATATTCTCAGCGGACCAAAATTATGGATAGGTCAAAATTCTAGGCAAGTTGAGTTTTTGGGTATATTTTGGGAGGCCAAAATTCGGCCTAAGCAAATCAAAGAGGGTCGAAGTTGGAAGAGAAGAAGTTTGACTTGACTTGACTTGACTAGAGGGCTTCTTGGCCAAGTTTGACCATAGCTTGTTGGTATCTTTAATCGCATAGTTGACATGCAACATTGGATGTATCTCTTGTTGAACTTGAGAATTTCTCTAAGGAAAAGGTTGTTAGGCTTTTCCCCCGAGCGAGTTTTCCCAAGGTAAAGCTTGTGTTCTCTTTGTGCATTGTGATCTTTATTATCCTTACGATTTTATGGTTGAATTTTTGAAGTGTAATTACTTAATGATAAACTGGAATTGTTAAAAGAAAAAATTTGTGCTTGTATCTATTGCAGTTGAAAAACCAACAGAGTCGTCATGATCTCCAGCAAAATATCATAGAAAAGGATGCATAATTTTAAATATTATTTTAGCCCGCCCTATGATCAAATATTGAAGTTGATTGGGGCAATAATGATCCTCATTTGGAGGGCAAATAAAACCATACAATAATAAACAAAATTATCTCAACATTTGTCCAATCATTAAGCTAGCTACCAATATCTATTTGGGGCTCCTTGACCAGACATCTAGGGCATAAACTTTGATTGAGCATATCTCCTCAACGATGAGTTATGAGGCATGCCACCCACCTTTAGAATCGACAAGACGAGGAGAATTAAATGAAGATGGTCTTGTCTACAAAAGTACTAATCCTCATCCAAATTCCTCGTCAAATGTGGAGCATCACGGCCACATCGCAGGAGCTCCTCATCCTTCCAGGGTTTCTTGACCAATGGAGCTTCCAATCAATGCCATCCATAGATGAATATTATGAGTGTTCAAAGACGACGTTGGCATCAATGACAATACTATTCAATAATAGATGAGTTCATGCTTTGATGGTTAAAGAAAGGATACCAAAATATTGTTTTCTTTAAAAAGGCACCCAAAAGACGCAAGTCACTAGCATAGATCCATCTTTACCCTAGCTATAATTAAGCAATAAAAAGGATTAAAAACAAGCACACCAACCTCTATATTTGGTGTAAAAAAGAATCTAAAGTAATTTATTTATTTTTTAAGATTAAAGTTTGGATGTCATTTTTTTCAATTGATTAGTGTTACACGCATGTTACACACTTCTTCCACTCTAGGCTACAACAACACCTTGTTTCTTTGGGTGTAAAAAGCACAATAATTGTTAAGCTTGTTCACTATTTTCTAAAAGGGCATGACCAAATTTGCAAGGAAGCATAATCTTTCTTCAATCCCTATAAACAAGACCCTAAAATTTATATGAAGAAATATGAGAGTTACTTCTATCACCCCCATCTTAAGTTTAATCATAGATGAAATGAATCAAAACCTTATGGCTCTAGTTTCATAAGAAGAATTGGATTAAGAAGTATTTTTCTTGAAGAAAAAATGTCTGAGATGAAATGCATTCTCAATTAATTTCTTCAAGAAAATGTCCCATACCATCAAAAAAAATCTCTTGGAAGCAACAGAGAAATTAACGAAGATGAGAAAATTCTTAACGTAATTAACTCTAAATTTCTCATCCACGTTCTAAGAAAAGAAGAAACTAACACGGTTTAAAAAGATGGGAAGCTAAATCCCAATTCATGTTCCCTTTTTATTGCTATTCTAGCTAAATATCTGGAAACATATGTTTCATCTATGAAAGAGACAAAATGGATCAAAATCGTTTAAATTCAAACACTCAACCCATTTCCCTTCTTTATATTTTTGATAACTCCTTATGGACAAAGAAAATATAAGAGAAGCAAAAAGACTCAGGGAAATCATATCAATGTTCATGGAAGCATCTAGGCAAGAAATAAATGAAGTTTATTTCTTAGATGTGGAACCAATGGGTGATGATTGGAAAAATATTGAGATTTCAGGGTGGAGATATTCCAACTAAATTCTTTAACCATAACACATGATTATGCCCCCATTTTAAACAAGCTGAAGTGCAAGATAAATCTATGGATGATGGGTATTTATCAATGGTAGGAAGAATGAAAAATTGTTCATTCAATCATACATTCACATTAAAATACTATCTTAATGGTACCATCAATAATATTACAAGAATTATAAAACATTATATGAAACTTCTTATGAAAAGGAGTGCATAATATTTAAAAACAATGTCTTATGTCTTGGGATCAAGGTGTAGCTTTATAAACCATGAAAGGAGAACCATTGATTTATGGAGAAAAACAAATAACTAAGTCAGTATAAATATGCTCATCTCTAGTCAATTGAGCTTAAAGCACATTGTAATAGAGAGACTCCAAACAATTGATAGGCTAACTAAATAAGAAGAATGAAAACCCATCATAGGGTTTCAATAATCAAAATGGATGAAGTAATTTGGAACATGGAGGCAATCAATTTTGTCAATGTCACAACAACCAATCAACTAGCTTAATTGCCAACAAATAAAGTTATATCTACCAAGTGATATGAATGGATGTTGAGAGTGGATTTCATCATCAAGGAACAAGTATAATTGGAATGAGGGGCTCAATCAAGTCTTCCCCAATTCTTAGTGTTATAACCGATGGGAGGGATTGAAAACCAACCCAATATATATGATTTTGAGGGAAAGGACATAAGGGGTCTCCTAATTGAAAGGGATATCATGCATTCCCCATAAATGCAATATTGTACACAACAATGAAAGATGAAGAATCAATGCTAATTGTTCCTCAATTATGGTGGAAATCATCCCAATATATGATAAGACAAAGTCCAATTATTTATTGAATTGAGGCTTCTGTGATCCATAATAATTGTAATAAGAACTTTGGCGTAAATCACATGTAGAAAGACCTTTGTCGAGACATTTCGAACCAACTAGTGTGGTTCATTGTCAGGGCAAGTTGAAGAAACAGATCCAGCTTTGCATGTTAAATAGTCTGAGCAGAGCCTCCAACAGCTATCTTAAGCAACGGCTAATTTTGACTTAGGGACCAAAGTCAAAAAGTCAAAGTTATAAAATATCTATTTATAATAATTTTTATATATATTTTAAAGGTATGGTCATAGAATATAACTTTGACTTTTTGACTCTCGTCCCTAAGTCAAAATTAGTTGTTGGTTAAGATAGTTGTTGGAGGCTCTACTCAGACTATTTAACATGCAAAGTTGGATCTGTTTCTTCAACTTGCCCTAACGATGAACCACACTGGTTGGTTCGAAACGCGTCGACAAAGGTCTTTATACATGTGATTTACGCCAAAGTTCTTATTACAAAAGTCCAATTATGTAATTTATGGCCACCCAAGGTCATTAACACTTGGGTGGTATTTGAAGGCACATTGCTCAAGCATGTGTAAATTTAGTAATGCCCTAAAGTCTTCTTGTATTGCAATATCATCAACAATGGTTGAATCCAAATTATTTATTTGTAACATAGACCTTCTTCACTAGATTTTGGGTTAATATTGAAGAGCCCTTAAGAAGTATTCACCTCAAAGGCCAACACTTTGATAGCGTAAGAGTTTGGATTTTGCACCTAAACAAAGCTCAGGACCAAGACCTTACCCGCCTCAGCAAAGGCAACAATCATGGACATAGGAAAGCATGGCCAATAAACTTCAACATGAATCTTAGTGGCTATGTTGATCAAGGGGAGAAAAAAAATTACATCCAACCATTTTTCTTTGCAAGACCGGCTACATAGTTAATGAAGTATTTGAGTGTACCTCAGGGTGGAGATAAAGACCTGCTCTCAATAACAATGAGGGATGGCTTCATAGAGCTTCAAATATAGATACTATGAACATACTAAAAAAAAGTTGAATAGGTAAAAGTCAAATATGATGCATGTGGGAGCAATGCCTCAACAACTTGGAAATAAGGGTGACACACATTCTAGATAGTATTTAGTCAAAGTCAAACAAAGTGAATAATGATAAGGAGATCACAAAAAAAAAAAAAAACATTTTTAAAACTATCTAAAATATGTCTAACATCAAATGTATGGCTATATGAAACCAAAGAACAATAGTCAAAGATTTCATTGAAGGGGGGCCCATAGTTTACAATGAGGTAGAGAAGGACAATTTTTAGAAATACCAACCTACACCATAGCCATGTGCACAAACTAATCCTCCTTGCTAGCCAAGCAATTTTCGTCAATATGATGCTCTCTGGTTTTTGGTACCTACAATTCTACTTGCTTGGACCATATCATTGACAATGATATGTTTTGTACGATTTTGTAATTTTTATTATGAAAACCAAACACACAAAGAAACCAGGCATGAACACAAGAGGGAACTTGAAAGATAGAATACTTCTTGGATATCATATGAAGAAAGTAATTGGCTCTTTATAGCAAAAGAATAGCATATACCTTAGATGTGTGAACCCTAAAATGACTTTGTATACCTCAAATCATTAATAAAACGAATAGGCATAATTTAAACAAGTCATAAGTGACTATTATTATGTCTAAGACTATAGTCTAGATCATTGTTATAAACTAGCATCCCCCCTTAATGGCCATTCTAGAAAATACACCAAGTTTTTCTCTAATTTTAGCAAATTCATATGGGCCAAGCGACTTGGTGAGAATGTTTGCAATTTGATCTTCAGTTGGACAATATTTCAGCTCTATTCCATGTTCTATAAGTTGTTGAATGAAATGATAATGTACATTGACATGTTTTATGTGCTCATGAAAGACGAGATTCTTTGTCAACAAAATAACTCCCTAGTTATCACCAAATTGCATTGTATCTCAATTTGATCAATTTGCAAATATGCGAGTGCTTTGTTGAGCCAAACTACTCACATGTGCCTTTAAACATTGCTTTGTATTATGCTTTTACAAAGGGAATTGGAATTGCAATTTGTTTCTTGTTGAGCCAAGAAATTGTCCATGTTCCCAAACTAAACACATAACTTGTTGTAGACTTCCTTATCCACAAACCCTACCCGATCTAAGTTTGTTTGATTAGCCACACAACTGAAGCGTTTTTCTCGTGACATTATGAATGCCAAAATCTTAGCACCCTTTTTGTAGCAAGATATAGTTCGCTACATGCCTCAAGTCAGGACTAGTGGTAGTAAGATAGATGAAGTTGTCCACAAGTTGCCTATAGATTGATTCATTCATTACCTCTAAACCAATATTCATTGAAATGTTAACCATTTCTCAATAGGTATAGATGAGATTTTGCAACCTACCATCATGAATCTACCTGCAAAAGATTTCATATTTTGTTTGTGAAACATGGATTTGTTTATCTATTTGTCAGACTCTACACCTAAGAAATAACATAAGAAGCCTAAATATGTCATGTCGAAAGATGAACATAAATCCAATTTTACTTTTGCAATTCTTCCAACCTCACTACACATCATGATGACATCATATAATATATATCATCAACATCACAATATCCCCGTCCGTGTTTTTTATGTATAGGTTGGGATCTAAAAAACTTCTTTTGAAACCTTATTCACCCAATTATTTTTTACTTTCTATGTAACAAGCGTTGGGACCCTATTCCAAGCCATATAAAGTTTTTGTCAATCTAGAAACTATATGTCCCTTCCCTAGACCCTAAAATCCCTATGGTTGGCACATGTAGAATTTTTCCTCTTGATATCAATTGAGGAAGGCATTCTTCACATCAATTTGGTACAATTTTGATCCAATTTTGTTTCAATGGATAGAACCAAGCAATTCGTTCCCATTTTTGCTGTAGAAGCAAAGGCCTCCTTGGAATCAATCCCTTATTTCTAAGCATGGCCCTTTGCAACCAACATTGCTTTGTGATTGTCAAATGTCTCATATGCCTTGAATTTGACTTTACAAATCCATTTGTAGCCACTAGGTTTTTTTTGTAGGGGTAACTTTGAGAGAGCCCATGTTTGATTCTTCATCAAGGTTTCATGTGTGGCTTTCATAGCATCAGTGTTTCTTTCTTGTTGATTTGAGTTATTTCTAGCATCCTCTTTATCAGAAAAATCATATGAATTGTGTTGAGAGGTTCGTTCCACCTCAAAATGATGTTTATTATTTTACATCATTGTTTTTCCATCCATATTATCTTCACTTCAAGCAACTTTTAGATGTAATTGGTGCTCTATAGAATGATACTTTGGTCTTCACATCAACCAAACTATATGCCTTGTGATTGTTGTTTTATCCTTTGAGCATCATTTCCTTGCCTTTTGCATCAAGTGTGGTTTTTTTTCACAAACCCCATGCATGTACAACAAAACCAAAAACTTTGCAACGACTTACTCTAGGTTTTCATCCAAACCATGCTTCTTCTAGAATCTTCTTGTGCACTGCTTGTGTTGAAGATCAATTGAACAAATACACTAATGGTACAATTTTGCCTCTCTTGCCTCTAGATACCTTCTTGAGTACAAAAATCAAGTCCTTTATGAGTCAAATTCCCAACCATTATCTTATCTAAGAATTTTAATATTCTACCAAACCTTGAATTTTTTGAATTCATCAACCACATCTGATTTTAACTTTAGAAAGTACACTTACATTTTCCTTGAAAAGTCATCTTTAAATAGCAAAAAATACCTAGCACTAGGCATTGATAGCATCCACATAGACCAGCAAATGTCAACATGGTTCAACTGAAGAACCTCCTTAGTGCTCCAAGCTTGTTCTTGAAATAGAGTCCTGTGTTGCCTTCCAACCTGGCATGCTCCACAAACACCTTGTTGATTTAAGCCTATGGTCTTCAATACCAAGAGAGATTGTCTTCTTATTATCCTTATCAACAAAATAGCATTTGTGATTGTTGAAAATCACATGTAAGTGAGCACTGTACTTATTAATCTCACTTACAGAGACTCGAGAGAGTATATGATTCTTAAGTAGATAACCTCACTTGTCCTAACCTTGGGCAATCTTAAATCTATGTGAGGGACCTTTGATAGCCATAACGTAACTGAGTAAAAAACAATTTAGCCTGAACTCAATCTAGTAACTACTAGCCCATACATTTTAAGATAATGCCAATTTCATAGACAGCTTGGTCAAAACAAAATAGCTCTATGACCTAAAGGATCATGAACATATTCATGTGGAATAATTTATTATAACAGAATAACCTTGCCTAACATTGAAGAGGTTCAAAACTACCAAAATTCTTGAATAGCACAATCAAAGATAACTTTTAACTGTCATACTATAAAAATACTCCAGCTATTTTCAATTAAAAGAACTATCCTGCAAAAGCAAAGCACAATGAAATTTTAGATCAAAATACTTCTGCAGTTTACAAGTCTGTTACTGGAAAATTCCAACTCCCAGTTTTACCACATAATCAGTTTATAGCTTTTTAGTTGTGCTGAAAATGTTAACTGATTAAAGACAAATATCCTTGAACAGATTATTAAACACTGTACCATTACGGTAATGATTTACAGTGTATTACATTCGAAATCAAATGGTTGCCATGATACTGGACTGTCTAGCTCATTAACTATGTTTATTGTAGACAGTAAAGGAATTTTCCTAGATGACAACCTTACTCAACTTTGGTGTAAAAATAGTTCATGCTTGTCCTTGGAAGATGCTGCGTTTCAGACAAAAAAATGTTCCACGTTGTTGGAGTACAGAGACCACCTAAAGGACAGTAAGATGCCCGCCGAAAAAAAGGAAAGATGGAAGACAAGGAAAAAATATGACAGGAGATACAACTAAACCACAAAGCAGCATTCCCACACCAAAATGTCAAACTCTCATTTTTTTGACATTAAGACAAAAACACATGGTAACACGTACAGGGAGAAGACTGTAAGCAAACCACAAAGGCTTCATGGCTCAAGTCCCAACCTTGTCGGAGTCCACCTGCTGACACTGAAAAGGAGAAAAGAATGAAATGCATGAATTGTTGCTGTCTATAAATTCTGACATCCTTCGACCTAGAAAGCTGCGAGGAGTAAATACCAGATCCAACTAACATTCTAAGCAATCAACACCAAGATCGAATTGAATGTTAGCCTGAATGATTTTGTACGGACAGATTAAATTGCAGCACCAGAAGTAGATGGAGATTTTGCTGCCAATCTATCCCCTGCACCCTCTTCAGTTGATTTCTGCTTTAAGCTGGATGCCTCCTCAGCTTTTGAATACTGATCTGTTGCTTTCAAATCTTGCTTTGAAAATTCTTCAGAAGTGGACTGACAATGTGCCCCAGAAGAACCCCCTTTTGGATATGAAGTTGTCTGCTGTTCAGATGACGAAAAAGCTGCAGGATTACAGTTGGGACCTGTCAGCGGATGATCAAACTTGCATATTGGTCCAAACTTGCATATGCCATACCTGCTGTAAAATGGGCAGGTTGGCTGGCCCTGAACAAGGAAAGAATAGATAACATGTTAGCATAAGATAAAACACAGTAAATTGGCACAACTCCATTAATTGTCCCTCTACTGGAACCCTTTTTGACCTGCAAAAAGTTGCCAACATGCATATAACCTCATTTGCAGAGGTACAAGGAAATTTCCTATTGAAGGGATGCATTTTCTTATTGTAAAAGAAAGTAGAATGGGCCATTAACGAGCACTCACAGGTCGTAAAGGAAGCCCTTGTGAACTAAGCATGCAACAAGGAGATAATGCAACTCTCTCCTGAGGGTTGTGATATCTGCAAGTTGTGCCATATTTACAACACCCTGTTTTCATGTAATGTTGACATTGTGGCTGATCAAGCCTTTTAGGGAATGCCTCCCTTTGTGGAGCAGCAACCTGACATTGGACTCCTGGGTGTTCCATGGCTGTAGATGATCCCTGTACAGGGGAAGAAAGAGCACCATGCATATGACTACTTGAAGATGAATCAGTCATGTATGACGAACTATACACAGTACCAGCTCCAAGTTGTTGCTTTCCTTCTGGAGATGAAGATGAATCAGTCATGTATGACGAACTATACACAGTACCAGCTCCAAGTTGTTGCTTTCCTTCTGGAGATGACAAGGGGCTTGTAGGACCCTAATTGGAAGCAAGGATGAAAAGAAAGTATTATTGTTAAAATGCTAGAATGAAGTTGCAAAACTACCAAGGAGCAATTTTATTGTACAAATAAATAACAGAAAAAATATAAGCCTTTTGGTGCATATGATTCCGCTATGATGAGCAAGACAGCTCAAAACTAAACTTGGTGAAATCATAGGCATACAAATATCCTATCAAAAGAGATGTTTATCTCTATGCAAATTTACTTATACACAGTCAAAACATTTCTTAGCCAATCAGCAATATAACTGCAGAATTCCATAAACGCTGTCAGGTTTACAACAATAAATTCATCCCCTACTCCCATGCAAAACATTTGTCATGAAATTTCTGAAAAAAAAGTACTTTGATGTACACATTAAAATTTAAATAACTAGAAATAAGAAAGTGAAGGAAACAACTCTTTATGTTAAATTAATATACCAATTGAAACATAAATCCTATGTTACCAGATCTTCTTCCCGTGAAGGAAACAACTCTTTCTGTTAAACTAATTTACCAATTGAAACATATATCTAGTGTTACCAGATTCACCACCCCTCTGTCTTGAGTCTGATGGAAGTGGATCTCCTAAAGAAGGAAACAGACCTTAAGTCCATGAAACAAATTCATATGGAATATACCATTTGTAATGTCCCTCCCTCAGTGAATGTAATATCCCTTTTTCTATTTCCGGCAAAATTACCATGGATTTTACATTGGTAAAATTATTTCACAAATTCCGTCCAAAACACCATACAAATTTGCAAAATTTAACACAATAATTGTTGCTGAAAATAAATTAATAAACCCAGAAAACAAATGACAATGTTGCAACTCGATAACACGAGGAATGGAAACAAACTCAGCTTTATTATATTAACTAGAATAAGGTTTAGCATGCCAATACAAACTGGAGAGTAGCTGAGACATAACAAATGCAGCCTCCAAAATATTTGTTGCATCACCAAACCTGCCCTCCAAAACTACAACTAAAAATGACGCCCAAATTGGAGATCTATATGATCCCCACTCCAATCGGCTGATAACATTGAAGCTTCATGAAACCTCTGGATGAAGTCTCCTCAAGGAGTGTTGGGGTTTCGTCCAAAACACATAATGGAAATCCAAGGGTTTTCGTCCTGGGGCTTGCTGAAGCTGCGAACTTCTGTTCTCCAAACCTCACTATAACATATAAATAACAAAACCAAGATGTCCCCAAATGCCCTACTCCTCCTTTTATAGATTTGATGGATCCTTTTAGAAGCCTTTATTTTATTATTGGCATTTTTCTCCGTTTAAATATACTACCTCCTTTATTTAATTAAGTGACTAATTAAAGTCACTTTTTAATCCAGGAAAATGGTATATTAGCCACCATCCTTTCTCTAGCCAGCAAAATCCACTTCTCAGCATCACATCCTATAAATCTCGTTCTAGTTCGAAAGAGTTATTACACTAAGGTGTTCCATCAAAGATTCTTCCCAGAATGCCACCTTAAGCGTAATTAATTAAGTTATGCTCAATAATGACCCCGTTTTACAGGAATTATCAAAATGCAACAAAACCAAAAACAAGTTGTGGAGAACTGCTCCTGATGATGGAATATGCCAGTGTTGTGAAAATCTCGATAATATCCCGATTTTATCTTGAAATCACGATTTTTTGGCCTAGCTGATGTTTGCCGATTTTTACAGATATTTTGATGGTATCTTGATTTTTCCGATGTTTTGCCGATTTTTACCGATATTTTCCCGATTTTTACGATTTTTTGGTTCTCTGGGCCCTTGCCGATTTTATTCCGATGCTGATGTTCACAACATTGGAATATGCCAAGCGAACGTCATCAGACCCCATAAAACTCCTCAAAACCCCTCTGTGACCCTAATGACATAATTATACTCTTTTGACTTGGGCATCATGTTCCCTGGAAATCCATCTTGACTGTAATATAGAGGAAACTAAAAATGGGGACATTACAAGTCATCCCGCCCCAAGATTCCTTGCCCTCAAGCAATCCCTATCTATCCACCGCAAAGGCATCTACACACTAATACCAAGATCCCATACAAACCATTGGGTCACATCATGCCTCTGTGCTAGACAAAAATGAATGGGGTCCCTCGATACCTGGATCCCAAACAAACTGCGAACTCAATTTGTCATCAATGGATCTTCCTGGATCCCAAAGCCACCATGGCCAATCATCATCGCCCATACCCCATGGTTCTATTTGTGCTCTATCTCTGCCCATAGATGTTGCTCCACCAATAGAATACCAACTCACCACTTCTCTCGAATCAAACACTTGGCATAGACCAAGCTCAACCCCGCTATGCTGATGTTGGGCTAGTGTAACTGGAATGTTGATGAACTGTCAGCCTACCCCCGACTGCCAACTAGAGCATGTACTATCCCTCACATCTAAGGGCCCCTGCTGCACTATGCCTTAGGCTAAGAATATCGCCCCATCAATAGGATAACAACTCATGATCTCTTGCCAATCCATTATGTGGAAAGGGATCGGATGCATAGACACTTGTATATGGAACAAGTCCACTATGTTGCATCATGCTCAACTCATGCAGCCTTGCTAGGTTAATAAACAATATCTTTCTAGGAAACCCTGCCCCTCTTTCTCTAAGAGATAAATGTGGGCAAATCGTGCTACAAGCCTGGTCTATGTACTCCTAGAGAGGGTTGGTGTATGAAAGTACTGCAGCTTTGTCAGTTGCCAAGCTCTAGCACATCTACCTGCTCCTCATAAATGGTGATTCCATAAGATGGTTGCTCGTCCTCCTCCACCATGGCCTCAACATGAGCCACTAACTGGTTCTCCAAAAATGGTTCATCGTGCACATTGTGCATATCATCCTCCTCAACTGACTCACGCTGCTCTACGTGCTCTCCATGTCGTGTCATTAGTCAGTCATCTCGCAAGTCTCCTCCGCAGTCTTCTTCCCTCATGGGGACAATCTATTGCTCACCATACTATTCCATCAAACGTGGATGCATATGTGGGTTGTTGTCAACAACTCCACATGAATGCTCATGCTCCTCAGAGGTATCTTCATAAAAACCCATGGACTCATCTATAAAAGAAAAATCCTCGTCCTAAAACTAGAAGGGATCTCCTCCTGATCTACCTTTGTCCTCTCCTCTGTGTCACTCAACATGAGTGGTTAGGCCCCCAAGGTCCCCTGCAGATGAAGCAAAGACCCCAAGGTCCCCTACAGATGAAGCAGGGACCCTTTCTCCTTAACTCATTCTTGTTGCATGGTCCACAAATCTGAAGCAACTCCTTGCTGGTCAATTGTCTTCTAAACAACTTTATGTTCTGCTCAACTAACTCTTTGGCTAGTTCATGGGCAGCAGGTGAGACTATTTGTTCCTCTCTCCAAATGGCCGACAACTCAAACTGCAACTTCTTGCAAATGGCATCACGGCCTCCCATAACTGAAGACAAAATGGACTGCATGTTTGTTTTGACCGTGTTAGGATGATGTTTCTTAATGCTAAAATAACATTGGAACATTTGAAGAATTAGGTCATCACGTTCTAGATCAAACATGATGTGATATGATCTGACCATGGACATGATTTCTAAAATCTTGATTTTTTTCCCAAAGTTAGGACCCATGGTGTTATCCGAGTCCTCGAAAGGTTTCTACTATCAGCATGAAGATTCCCCTCATAATATCATCGTTGTAAGGGGATATAAGTGAGGTTAGCCTTATGATATTACTAAGGAGGCAACTGGAAGTTTGACCCCTTCACAAGGGTGCTTCCAAGAACTTGTGTTGTGTTCAAGCAAGCATGGCTAGTTTTAGATCCCAACTTGTTAAAATTGGCAACTAGGGCCAAACTCCATGTGGGTCATCTTATTTATCGCAGCTGATATTTTTCTTGGATCCCTCTCATCGAGAGGTGTAGAATTGATCTAAAGATCATCCGATTCCGATAAGTATTCATGGAGATATGAATTTATTTGTGTTATAAGACAATTCGTCAAGGTCGGCCAGCAACCAAATAAACCCCACAAGTGCTCAACGTTTTAGTATAAAAGGAGATGACTTGAGAGTCATTTCTCACACACACTTCTATCTTGATTTCTCTCCACTTGTCTTGGGTTTTAGTGGAAGGGAAATCTAGGAGTGGAATCCCTAGACGTTGGAGGAAAAAAGACTAGGGGAGCTGCCCTAAAGGAGATTCCCTAGCCCTAGACGCTACCAAAGAAGAAGTCAAAAACACTATCAAGGAAGCATACCCTAGCTGCAGTCTTGGAGGAATCTTATCACAGCTAAGAGAGGCCCTAGCAGTGTCCAAAATGCAGCCCTAGACGCAGTCTAAGAGAGGCCCTAACATTTTCCAAAAGGCAGCCCTAGATGCAGTCTAAGAGAGGCCCTAACGTTGTCCAAAAGGCAGCCCTAAACGCTGTCCAAAAGGCAGCCCTAGAAGCAGTCTAAGAGCAGCCCTAAATGCAGTCGAAAGGGCAGCCCTAAACGCTCTCTAAAGGCAGCCCTAACGCAGTCTAAAGGGAGCCCTAACGCTAACCTACAGTGCCCTAGATGCAGGCCTAATACAGCTGAAAAGGTGCGCTATAGGTGACCCTCAAAACAAGGACAGCATGAGAGTTTGAGGACTCAAACATGCCCAGGACATCAATGCTAATAATTGGGACAGCAGCAAGACATGGTGCTGCAACAGCAATTGGGACAGCAATGACATTGATGGGACAACAGCATACTATGATGGGACAGCAATGACATTGATGGGACAACAGCATACTATGATGGGACAACAACATACTATGATAGGACAGCAATGGTAATAAATGGGACAGCAACATACTATGATAGGACAGCAATTGTAATAAATGGGACAGCAGCAAGGCATGGTGCTGTAATAGCAATTGGGACAGCAGCAAGACATGGTGCTGCAATAGCAATTGGGACAGCAATGACATTGATGGGGCAGCAACCTAACATGGAATAGCTATGTCACTAATAGTGGGACAGAAGTATGCCACATAGGACAGTAGTGGCTAGCATGGTGCAACAATGGCACATGGGACAGCAATGCAGCATAAGTTGCAGCAGTATGATGTGTACAACATGGTCATGAGGTCCAACATTGTGATGATGGGTGCAACATGGTGCAGCACAGTGAGATGCGGGATGATGACGAGATGCAGCACAATGATAGGTGAAGGAGTCACCTTGGAGAATCAGTTGAAGCAGCATGTCTTCAACTGATCTCATGTATCATCTTCTTAAAGATGATCTATGCTCTTATCCAGATAAGTCAAAATGTTGACTTCTGTTGTAAATGTACTATCTCTCTCTCTCTCTCTCTCTCTCTCTCTGTTGAACTATTGAAGAACATATAAGACGAATTGATCAAGGGTTCCCCACATTGGGGTTTGTCCCTGGCTAGCGCCACATCTTGTGTCCCCTTTCTTGGCTTGTCTTCTGCGATTTATATTTATGTTCTATCTGCAGTTTACTTTAAAGCCGATATGATTGCTTATCTGGAAAATATATTGAGCTAACTATGAAAATTGAACTAAATTGCTCTAAGCATAGAACACACCTAAAATTTAACATGGTATCAGAGCTGAGGTGAAGACAAAGCCCAAGCAAGAGTGGAAGAGCAATCACCGAAGACCATTGGAAAAGGACAAAAGGATCAATGGATTCCTTATCCCTCTTCAAATTCACCTAGGGTAAAATCGAAGCAAAGAATATTATCAGAATAGCGCAGCGGAAGCTTCTGATGGCCTACCTAAAGATCACTCCATTGGGAAGCCTGGATCTAAGGGTGGAAGGAAAGGCAGATGCCTTGGTTGCAATAAGTTCGGCCATTATGCGAAGGAGTGTCCGAATGGCAGGGACACATCACTTGATGATGATAACAATCATTCCAGGGACATCTTCAATGATCAGAGGAATGACATGTAGTGCAAGTCATCAAGGAAACAACCGACTCTTCAAAGAAAGCAAGAAACCCCAAGTATGAAGAATCAAATGTTGTTTCTGATAAGATAAAGAAGCGGTATCTTCTATTGGCCCTCTCCTTCAGATTCTTTGGGAATCTGGCTTATTGATTGTAGTGCTCCAAGGCACCTCATCGGATAGAAGGGTGCTCTCTCGAATTTCGTAGAGATGGAAACAACCATGGGATTATACTTGGAGTCGATGCCACCTATCCCGGAAAGGGTGTAGGAAATGTTACCCCTCAATTGAATGAGGGTAACCCGATTCATTTACAAAATCTCTACCTGATTGCAAGAAGAACCTGGTGTCCATTTCAGCAATGGAAGTCAAAGGCTATAGAGTGGCATTCATTGATGAAAGGTACGTGTTTGAAAATGAAATTTTCAAAGATACTTTTTCTCATGGGTTCAGGGTTGGCAATTTGTATCAAGTTGCAGGATGGTCCATTGGGGATCATGTCAATTGACATATCTCATCTATAGCACCGAAGGTCTACTTATTATGGGACCCTACCCGATGTGAGTCAAATGGTGACAGGGATGCCTGAATTCAAGAAGAGCATGAAGGTAACTGTCCGAGATGTACCGAATGAAAATCTTACAATGGGTTCATTCCCCTCATGTAGCAGGTCCACAGATTTGGAACAACCCGAGGGGTTTGAGATTCATGATCAAGAATCTCGTGTATGCAGGTGGAAGAAAGTCCTCTATGGCTTGAAGCAAAACACCCCGAGCGTAATATGAGAGGATTGATAACCGTCTGATGAAGCTGAGATTCACTAGGAGTGAAGTCGATCCAACCATTGCTTGAAGGTTGTGGATGATAGACCTCTCATACTGACACCTTATGAGGACGACCTCTTTCTGACAGATGCAGACCCCCTCATTTGCAGAAGTAAGAGGGAGTTGGATTCCGGATGTGGAATGATAAACTACAAACCCATGACTACCTTGAGGATCTTAACTTTCAAAAGTTATATGGTGATGATGCCAGACCAGATTTGAGAAATGCATATGAGTTTCATAAACTCATTTGCGTTGATGTTCTTGGTGAACTTCCGTCTAGACATATGTTTTGCAGTTAGCATGGTGATCTCATATTTGGTTGAGCCTCACTGGATTGGTGCCAAGAATCTTCTAAGATATCTTCAAGCACAATCTCTCATGGATTGAGATACACTGCCAGAAATATGAAGTTGCATGATTATTCGAATGCTGACTGGGCATGCAATGTGGAGGATCACTAGAGCACTTCTATGTGTTGGTTCACTTTGGATTCTGCTTCGATATCATGGATGAGCAAGAAGCAGATGTCGGTTGCCATAAGCACCGCCGAGACCGAATACATAGCTACGAGTATGATCTCGTATAAAGCTACCTGGTTGTGGAAGCTCTTCAGTGAGCTGTTTGTACATACGATGAATACCACCGTGATCCTCTGTGACAACCAGGGGGGGATTCGATTATTGAGGAATCCCGTATTCAATGATTACTCCAGCAGATAGACATCAAATACTACCTTATCTGGGATATGGTAAGTCGATGAGCAAGGAGGCTCCATCGCATTGAGACTGATGTATAGGTCGCAGACGCTTTGTCAAAGCCCCAAGGAAAGGTCAAATCTGTGATTTTCCCGAACAACTTGGAGTCGTTGAGAGACCTTCGTATAAGGGTCCTACATGTTGCATGCACTGAGCTCTGGAAGCTCTAGGGGGCTTGGGGTACTTACTAGAGCAACATACGACCACAGGGCGACTCACTCTCCCTTGGTGGTGCGCTATGTATAGGGTGACAGGTTCAACCTTTCCCTGTGATACCTCATGGCGACTATGGAACAGGATGATTAGTTCTCTTATGGGCTGGGATGATTAGTTCTCCCGTGGAAACTATGGAACAGGATGATTAGTTCTCCTGTGGGCCAAGATGATTAGTTCTCCTATGGGCCAAGATGATTAGTTCTTCTGTGGCGACCAATGGATAGGATGATTCGTTCTCCTGTGGACAGGATGATTAGTTCTCCTGTCGAGGCATCCTACACATTGAATATGGGACTCATGGGAAGTACCTCTCATCTGATCAATGAGTAAGGAAATGGGGTTAGGGACCATAGTAGTACTATCGACGGACGCATCGCTGTATCTATCGTACTCCCTATGCTAGGATGACCTCCATTGATCTGGGATCAATGAAACTGATCTGGGTTCAGTATGAGTGGTTTGAGACACTCGCATGTGATATTGATCTGGGATCAACGAAACTGACTTCGGGTCAGTAAGAGTGGTATGACACACTCTCCTCATATGAAACTAACTTCGGGTCAGTAGAGAATGGTATGAGACATTCTCGATCAATTCTTCTTCTCCATGGTTCAGCAGAGCAATGCAAGGCACTAATGGCAGAGATAGTACAGTCAGACATATGGATCAGCAGATGGAGTTCTCCCTAGTTGAGAGGGAGTGTTAAAAATGGCAACTAGGGCCAAACTCCATGTGGGTCATCTTATTTATGGCAGTTGATAGTTTTCTTGGATCCCTCTCATTGAGAGATGTAGGATTGATCTAAAGATTATCCAATTCCGATAAGTATTCATGGAGATATGAATTTATTTGTGTTATAAGCTAAGTTGCACGAAACGGGGAAACGGCTACAAGTTTCTGAAATGGGAAGCAATACGAAACGCGACCTCCCCAAATTTTGGAAACGGGGAAACACGAATATATATATATATATATATATTGAAAATATTTATATATATATATATATATATGTGCAATCATAAAGCATAAATGATACATTATAATTTATTACACTTAAAAATTAAGATTTAATTTACATCACATTTACTCATGAATGATCACATAATGAAAATAAAAATATCGGAATATCCAAATGAAACCTTTATTATATATCCAAATCTCAAGATCAACCTTTATTTATATTAATATATGAGGCTGCAAGTACAATAAAGACTATAAGGCTGCAAGAGAGAGATCCAAATCAGGATTTTCTGCATCCACATCCCATTCTTTAGAAGGACCACTATTGTATTGGGAGTCTCCTCCTACATAGTCGAACGACCTTAGTGCTCTTGATTAAATACACGTTTCATACCCTAGTACCCTACATGACCTTGATTATTGGGAGTTTCCCCTGCATAGAGGGCTTGGTTCTCTTGGTTAAATACAAGTTCCATACCCTAGTACATGATAAAATCCAATGGAAACGTTGCAATCCCTCCAATCTTGAAATCCTGAAAAACAAATAAGTCTGCTAGATTTTGAGTGAGATCTAAAATTCTACTTTCTCCATATGAAATCCAATGAGGGCGAAACCACTCTCAAACATCTTGAGTCATTTCGTGGTAATGTTAAAAATTTAAGTAAAATGATGAAATGAAAAATAAAGGAGAATATCACTTTTACTTTAAGAATTTAACATTACCATGAACTGCATATCCCTCAAACTTCCTGATGAATTGCATATCAACACTAGGGCAAAAATTCACTTTTATAACTTTAGACACGCATCTAGAAGCAACAAGAAGTCACTAACATACCCTAAAAGTAAATTAAAAAAAAACACAAGTTAATGAAGAAACGTGGATCGTACGGCCCTGAAACGCGTTTCCGGCCGTACTGGCCATGTTTCTGTTTCAGGAAACGTGACAGTACGGCCGAAAACGCGTTTCACGGCCGTACCAAACGCATTTCCGCGTTTCGTACCCGTTTCCATACGGAAATGGACCTCTATACCATGTTTCCTGCAACATAGGTTCAGAACGATGCTTGGACTCACCAACATCCCTTCAGATTAAGGGGGGGGAATGTTGACACCTAATCATTGGGATTGGGTGAATATTTGTAAATAATGTAAATAGCAAATAATGGAGAATAGGAATATGAAGAGACACTGGGAGGTGAAGCCCAAGAGTCTCTCCCTCCTTGTATATATCCATGAGCAATCTTAATGAAGAAACACAATTCATTTGAGGAGTTACCTCTTGGCCCGACAATGATCCAATCTAATCTCAGGCATTCCAGAAACTATCTTTCTCACATGAGGCAATGCTTTATAGTGCAGATGAGCGAACCTTCGATGCCAAAGTTCACATTGATGATTGTTGTCATGAATTAGCGCATGAATTGGTCTTCCATTGACTTTATAAAGACCTTCAAATCTCGATCCCAAAGTGAAGGCATCTCTCATGCTAGATCTCATTGGCCAAGTGAGAACTTTTCCATTTATCGAAGCAACTTTCATTCCTTTGTCTTCTAAGCCACACATATATACAAGATTCTTTTTCAAACCAGGCACATACAAAACGTCTTGAAGAGATATAGATTTAACTTGATCCAGATGAAAAGAAACAGAACCAAATCTCTTTATAGGATATGTAGAGTTATCTGCAAGAATGCTTTTCAGATCTGTCTCCCTCTCAACCAAATTTGAGAGAACTACTCTATAACCAGTAATTTAGTAAAGTGTCTTATAGCTAAAGCGCCACTATCAACCAACCAGCTGTCACAAGAATCTACAAGAGAGGAACTAGAAAGAGAAAAAACAAGTATTGTGATTGTGTTTCACCTGCATTATTATCATACCTTGGGTTCCTTGAACCCTTGGAAGAACGGTAGCTTTCTTTACGAACAGCAAGAGTTTCTCTTCTTCTTCTAGATCTAAAGTTGTTGCTACGATTGTTGTAGTTGGATCTTGGTGCTCTTCTATTTTCTGGACAATCACGAGCATAGTGGCCATGCTTATGGTAGTTGTAGCATTGAACTTTTGATAAGTCCTTGTTCCATTTATAGGAGCTGTTGGATCTAGGAGCAAGCTTTCTTGAAAAGTGATGACCTCTTTTTCCTTTCTACTTTTTGCCTTGGAGAGTAAAGGCAATAGGTTCTCGCTCTTCATGCTTGGGAAATCTTCCTATGGAAATCATTCTGGCCTCTTCTTGACTCCACTTTCCCCATGTTGGAGAAAGGCCTCCAAGCATAATCAACACCAACTCTTTATCAAATACAATTTCACCAATTGTTGACAATCGATCCTTGATTTTTGATATCCTCATGAAGTATGCTTGAATGGTCTCTCCTCTGTTCATGTTAATGTCCTTGAGTTGATTCTTCAAAGCAAGGATTTCACTCAAGTTGTTTCTTTGATTCATTTCAATCAGCACGTCATACATTTCCTTAAATTTCTTCAACTTGAAGACATAGGTGATGAGATGCACTCCAAAAGAATCAAGGATAATATTCTTAGCCTTGACTTCTCCCTTACTGAATCTGGCCTTGACAACGCCCTTCGAATTTTCTGGTGGTTTTGATACCTTGCCTTCCACATATTCCAGTACATCATGTTCTTCAAGAGTAATATCCAATCTTGCCTTCCATGGACCAAAAGTCAAAGCATCATTTAGCTTCTCTTCATTCTTGAGTAAGAAGAAGACATCTTGATCAAGTCAAACAAATTTAAGCAACAAGTAAAATTTCTACAAAGAAGTGATAATAGCTCTTATCCTCTTGGGCAACTAATTTCAGCAGCAAAAAAAAAAATTAGAAGTGACAGTTCTTATCTTCTTGGGCTTGTCTTCACCAAAGCGCTGATACCATGTTGAAATTCTGATGATCTATGGTGAAACAATTACTTGTTCCAAAAACTTTTTTTTGCTGCAATATTAGTTAGGCAACTATAGAAAGAATATAAACCAAATGCACAATAGAAGACATCCAAGAACAAAATGAAACACAGAGAATTTAGGTCCAATGACTAGGGAAAAACCCACAAGGGGAAAGCCCAACCAGATTCTTCTTCTATCAGAGATCAATTGTTTAGCGGAGATACAGAGTACAATGAGAGATTAAGAGAATGAGTAAGTTCACCCAAATTTGAACAAGTTGTAGCATGAAGATCACTGGTAGTAGCAACAGATGCAAACATTGAATCAACCTTCCCTTCAACTGAATCAACACTGAAACACTGAAGTACTGAATCAACCTTGGCTCACCAAGTTCTGCTCTTACTCTCCAAGTCTCTCTCTCTCTCAATCTTCTTCAAGTCTCTCCAACTCTCCCTCTCATGTTCGAATTCTTCTTTCACAATGCACTAGTAGTAGTCAAGTGAGAAGACATGAGACACATATAGGAGCAACAAATTCTTGTCATAAAGGAGGAGCATAACTCATGGCCCATGTGTAAATCATGCCATTAAGGAGAGAAACGTGTTGATTTGGGGTAGCATCAGATGTGCTCTAGCCATGAAAATTGGTGGAAAGGCTAAAGCACATGAGATCTCCAAGACCCAGAAATCATTTTGGAAAATTCCATCTGGATGAGGAGTTATTAAAATAATTAATATTTTTAATGAGTTCCTAAGTCTAAACTTAGGAAAATAAAAATATTAACAGGTATTAATAAAGATAAGGATGAGAAGCTTCTAAGAGACAAGGATCAAGTCTATTCTAATCTTAGCTGTTGATTAGGGACTTAATCTCGGTCATTGATTCATCAACAGGAAAAGTATAAGAGAAGACTTAGGGGTCAGTTGGAGATACACCAGAGGGAGACCAGTCAGTTCAATTTCTGGAGCAGGGTTTGTTGAGAAATTCGAACTAGCAGTTTGGATTGCAATGGGAGGCAGCGAGTACATAACATAGAGGTAGGGATAGTAATGGAGGACCAACGCAGAGATCAGAGAGGCAGATGCAGAGCCAATCAAGAAGACGCAGAGGCAATAGGATTGCGCAGTGACTAGAGGGCCTGCGTAGGTGATGCAGAGAGGCCAAGTGCTGACACAGCGAGGTAGAATGCTGATGCTGAGGGTTTGGGAGCTGCGCAAAGGCCAACAGGACTGAAGCTAAGCTTAAGGGAAGTGCTGAAGAATTTTATGGTATTATTGTTGTGTGGTTATCTCTGTTGGGTGAGCCAGTTTAGCACCCTAGTTGTACTCAAGAAAAGTTGATTAATAAAATCCTCCTCTGCCGCACCGATTTTCCCGCATTGGGTTTTTCCAGGGACAATTGTCCAAAAATAATTGTGTTGATGTGTTTGATTCTTGTGCATATATTTGTTTCCGTATAATGGTGTGATATCTGCAGTAAAATTTATTTTAATATTTACTTAAGGGATTTCGTAAATAACTTATTGGAAAATAAGTATGTAAAATAACTCAGTTGTTGTAGAAACAAAATTTTCACAAAACGCATGCCTTAGTAAATTATGCAATTAATAAGAGGTATGCATGCCTTAGTAACTTAAGCCATTAAGAGAGGAACATGTGCCTTAGTTAAGGAGAGTGTAAACTATGCATTAAAGAGAGTGTAAGAGGAATCCTTCATGACATGCCTTTAATGGGTGTAAGAGGAATATGCCATGTCTTTAGTGAGTGTGTAAGAGAGAGTGTAACATATCATTGAGAGAGAGAGAGAGAGAGTTACGTAGTGCCATGTGAGTCATCAAGGAGAGAGGTGCGAAGAGATTAAGGGGATGAAGGTAAGGTGACTTGTAATTCCTTTTCATAATAATAACATAGTATCATAAAGGATAATAATAATAATATTAATAATATTGATGATTAAGTCGAGATTGAACCATTACGATTGATTATTGATAAGTTAAGTGATTTTCCTTCAACTACACTTGATTGCCAATTGATGCAAGCTGATTTACAATTTTTGGAAAGTCATACTTGAGATACTAGACACGACCTTTTATTTTTAGAAAGTCACTCCAGAATTGTCAGAAATGAGATTTCATTTAAGGAAATTCATCCTTGAACTGCCAATTTCAACAAAATAAATAAGTTGTTGGGAATAAAAATTGTTGTAAGAAATTAAATCCAGGTTGGTATTAGGAGTTTTAACACAATGAAATTATATACACAACTAGTTATTTCCTCTATCCCTTCTACAGGAAAAGGTAATGGCTTTTCCTTTAGAGGAAGAAAGCCCTAGGGCTGGGGTTGAACTCTAATGTCCTCCTTTGCTCTCCAAAACCATATAAATCCAAACCATTATACACAAATATGCAAAGTTTCTCATATATATATAGCAAGGGTGCATATAACCAAAATAGCATTAAATGCAATCCATCCATGAACAAAAAACACATCAACAAAGAGACTTTGTATGGCCTCGAGAGTCCAAAAAAAATCATGCTACAACAAATACCTACATATCATCAAAATCATTGCCTATATTGGGATTCTCATTATCAATAGCACCCTCTATGCATTAGAACAAAATAGAGAAAACTTAACATGTCAAATCAATACTTAGTTTGGGGGATGGGTACACTTTTACTAAGGTCATGACATAGGAGTACCACAATCAATGTCACCAACATTGAGGTACATAAAGGACTTGGTGCTCTTGATTAAATGCTAGTTCCATACCCACATACATGACAGACTATAGTGGAAATTTTGCAATCCCCCCAATCCTGAAATCCTAAAAATTGTTAAGTCTATTGGATTTTGAATGGGATATAAAATTCTACTTTTTCCATATGAAACATAATGAGGTTGGAAACACTCTCAAACATCCTGAAATAATTAATGGTAATGTTAACAAATTAAGTAAAAGTTACTTTAAGAATTCAGCATTACCATTATTAGTAGTACACTATGGTTGTGTTAGCACTAATGTTTATGCCTTGACAACTGATATGATCTTTAAAGAAGCGCTACTAAATTAGCGAACATACAAGGGAATCATCCCTATGTGTCAATGTCACCTCATGTCTATTTGGGTTGGGACTTGCCAACCTCAGGGGAGTGTCCCTAATGATTGTACTTGTTGCTCTATCCTAGAAATCCATAATAAAAGACTCAAAAGGCAGCAAGGTTAAGGCTGTTTGACTAGCCAATTAATGGCCAATCAATTATGTGAAAAGTTGTAAATTAAATATGTGGAACAATCCTTCACAAATCAGCCTCTAATATGTAAAGTAAGAAAGAAAGTGTTTCTAGGTGGCAAATTTCCCAAATAAAAAGCTAAGAATCCTTAATAATTTATGGAAGATAACATTGATTCAAAACAAACTAGAGTGAGTGGATAAAAACTGAGTTTTATTCTGCAATTGCCAAAGGGTTGGTTGCGCCAAGATGACTATTACAGAACTTGAGACAATGATACCTGTTGTCGACTCAAAGTGTCTAGGCACCGCGACAACGCTCAGAGTAAGGGTTGTCACTCTAATCCTTACTCACTCCATTTAGACTCTCTCCTAGACAAGTCAAGGGGGTTAGTCCCTAAGGTGAATGAATGAGAATAGCCTATGGAACACATGCTCTAGGAGACTTGAAGATGGAAAACCTGATGAATTTATGACAAATCTTGGTTAACTGAGATGAATAGATTAAACACAAGACACATGCACAAGATAGAAATGATTATAGACCAGTGCCTTCGTATTTGATTAACCATAGATTAAGTAAGAAACAAGTTATCCAAAGCAATTTACAAATGTGACGAATAGTGACAATCATGAACGATTAAAAGTAAACGCTCAAAACTCTATCATGCAAGAGATTCCAGATTTAAAATGATTTTCATTAATGACCTAGATCTAGAATTAATTAACTTTCTCCTATAGCCAATGTAATTTTTAAAACATTAGTCGCACTTGACAATAGAGAAATTACTTACTACAAAAAGACACCAAGGAACTTTAGATGAACAATTTAATTATTCCTTAGGAAATTAATTTAATGTGGTAAAATGAAGAGACTAAATTTTTAATGTGACAAAAGTAATTTAAAAGGGGTAATAAATCGAAATTTTAATAGGCCATGGGCCACATTAAAATTTTTAATATATTAGCGTAAATCTTCTTTTACTTTAACTCTTTAAAACACTCAAGTCACAAAAATGAAGATTTTTTAAACTTTAGATTTTTTTGATTTTAAATTTTTTAAATTTTTAACTTTTTATTTAATGTTCTTTTTAAATGTAAATCAAAATCAAAATTCATAAAAAATTAAAATTAAAAAAAAAGTATATATATATATATATATATATAATTGAAAATGTAAAAACAAAAAAAAAATCAGATCGAAAATAAATAAAAGGGGAAATCAAAACAATAAAATCAAAGAATCATAAGTAAAAAAAAAAATAAATGAAATCAAAACAAGAAATATAAAAGTCATAAATAAAAAAAAAAAAAAAAACAAATCAAAATCAATACAAAATCTAAATGTTATAAAACTTAAAGCCCAAACCTAAGCTAAAATAAACAATCAAATGAAAATATAACAAAAAAGTCGAACCAACAAAAACCTAAAAGCAAATACAAAACCAAAGATAAAGAAAAAGGGTTGAAGAGTGTTGCTTGTCATTTATGCAAGTCGTATGAGATGGAGGCTGCGAAATGGAGAGAACGATGGTGGCAGGAGGGAAGAAGATTGTGTAGGAAATGGAGCAATGGAGATAGATCTGGGAGTGCGATGAGGCAGAGGGAAAAGGGAGCTGGATGGATCTAATGCAATGAGGGACGCGAGCAGATAGAGAACGATGACAGTAAATGCAAAGCGACGGCAGCAAGTTTGGCGTGGTTGCAAATGGGAATGGAGACTGTGGGTTGCAGGGATGCAAGGATGGGCAATGATGGAGGTATGGAGAGAAAGCTTGCAAGGCAGCGAAGGGATGAGTGAGGGAAATGCAGGCAGAGAGAGATGGCAGCAAGGGTTTTAAGGGCAGCACGCAGAGATAAAAACGCAGGTGTATAAGGAGTTGCGGATCAATGAGATGAGGGATCTTTGTAAGTTTGCAACAGCAAAGGATTGTGGGCCTTTCCTTAAAAAAAATGTGAATTTTGCAGTAAGCAGCAAATCGAAGAGACCAATCAGCAAAAATGGTAGCACAGAAACTCTTTGAAAATTTTTCCAGAAATCTTAATTAAAATGTTGAATCCAATTGCTTCAGATTTAACCCTGAAACCCTCACAAAATTTCCAAATCTAAAAATAAAAATTTAAATTTAAACCCTTGGACTGCAAAATGTCTGAATAATATCCCTGGAAAATTATGTTGATAAACTCCCAAAGATCCAGATCTTACCCTCCAGGACCTAGATATGGACTCTACACAAGTTTCTCCCTCAAATCTGTAGCTGCAAGACAACAAGTAACACCTAAACGATATATATACAATGATAAAAAAAAAAAAAAAAAAAAAAAAAAAAAAACTAAAACCCAGAAAAACCCCAAGTCAGAAAACCAAAAGTAATTTACAAATCTATGTACAAGAATGGTAGATCTATCAAATCTTAGGAGTATGAGTCCAACTCCGCTCCCAGATCTGATAATCTAACGCTCTTAAAAGCCTGATCTATAAATTTCCCACATAAAAATTAAATTTTTTTAAATTTAAGGATGTGCTAACTCGAAACCCTTCATGCATCACCAACAAAAATCTTATGATAAGCGTGGGATTAATTTTACCAGGCTCCTCAGAAAACACGGATCGGGAATTGACTAGTCCAACTAAAAACTTCCCCTAACACTCGAGGATCTAAAAATCTGCAAAACTCAATCCAACCATTAAAATAGAGCGAGAAAATGATAATAAAATTCAGATAAATAGAGATACCTACAATTACATTCAAAATTTAAATTATCACTTAAACCCCAGCGACTGAGCAAGATACCTATACTCAAATCACTCTTCAAAAGCTATCATCAATGGCTAAAAAAAATTATGCATGAAAGCAACACATTTTACAGTATTTCCATGAAGAGTAACACCAGTGAAATTTAACCCCAAAGTCTTTCTTTATTATCCAAAAAAATGATTACACAAGAGCTTCTTGCTCAACACACGACTCAAAGATCGGATGAATTGACTAACAAATGACTTCCTATTTAAAGTTAAATCCTCCAACCGCTAGTTCGAGTGATCCTCGTTAAAGCAATCTCGACTGTTGATAAAAATTAAAATTCCTTTTAATCTCATCCGTCGAAATATTTAAGTATTTGGGGAAATTCGAATTTTTCAATTAAATGCATTTTAATTAACTCAAAAATTAAATTTTTGAGTTAATTTCCCCAAAATTTTGACTTTGACTTAACCCCAAGGATCAAAAGTTTAAAATTTATCAAAATAATTAATTTATCTTAGTCCCTGGGTCTCTTAAAATTTAATTTTTAAAGACCAACAAATTTTGCCTTTGGAGAAATTTACCGAGGACCTAGAATTAATTAAATTTTTGGCTTAGGATTTTAATTAATTTTTTGGCCATAGAATTTAATTAATTAACCTATGAGGGGATAAATTATTTTTCCAGCCCTCAGGACACTTTACATCATGATTTTCGTATTTTTTTACATCACAAAGGGGAAAACCCATTTGTAATAGACCCTCACAGACTACCCATTTCTGTGACACAAATATAATCCACCAGACCAAACAATTTGTAATAAAATAACCTAACCAAATAGTTAGGATTATTCCCAAATCACTTTTACATAGACTCAATCTAAAACATTAGGACTCGTCTAAGATCCCAGTGACAAAATCCATTTCGGCTTTGGGATAAGACTGAAGGAAAACTATGTCGACCATCCGAGAATGGATCAGTGAGACAAAAAACCTCCCAGAAAATAGATCATCACCAGAAAAATAGGTTTACCTAGGTTGTTACATACATGACACGGTTCTGCTGAGATTATTTATATCATATACATGCAGAATGGGTTTACATTATAACATCTTGGAAATTATAATGATGACAATAGCTGAATGGCACAAACGCATCAATCAGGCGTTATCCCTTTCGCGAAAAAAGCGGGTGTACTGCTATGGGTCATTAACACGTAGTGGTCAACAACACCAAAACACAAAGTATCAAGAACTAGAGAAGAGGGAGAGAAAGAGAGAGAAGAAATAATGGAGAGAAAAGAGTGAGACCCTTGTTCTTGCTCAAGACAATTCCACGTGGAAGGATGCCCTTCCACTTGCCTAAATAATAATTCCTTCACTAATTCGTCCTAAGATTAAGAGAGGTCGAATAGCTATTATTGAGTCTTGGTTCACTTCTTGATAAACTTAGCACTTGAGTGTTTTTTCCTTTTTTAGGCAATTTGTTAATTTTCCTTTGAACATAGCACCCGGCATTTTATGGACCTAGTAGATTATAGATCTACTAAATAAAGACACAGCTAAGTTCTCAACATTTAGCGGAAGCAAAAATATAACAACCAATCCCGTAAAATGACACCAACAACTTTTGCCCAATCAAATCAGTTCATCATTAACAATGATTCAAAACCTACTTGGACTCCCATCTAGGTGTAATGGCCCAGCTGAGGAAATCACATGTACAACAACTAAATCTGATCTAGCTGATCAAGCCCTCCTCAGCTGACCTGGATCTCCTCGTTGCCCCCTTCCTCAGACCGAGCACACACGAGTGAAAGTACTTCACCATCACTGAGAGTTCCCTCTCTCATTCTTGTGCCATTGTGGTGTGTTTTTCCCCTCTCCCTAGCCTTGCTTTTATAACTTTCCATTGAGCTAAATCCTTGACCCCAATCTCCAAAGTGACTGACGGCCAAGATTAAATCTCACCTCACTTGATCAACACTTGAAATTAAAGCATATTCACTAAAGTAATTTACTTTTTCGAAGTTTCTTTAGCTCAATAAGCCAACATAATAATGTGTGTTTTTTCCTAAATTGAACTTAGGCTAAGTTACATTAACAACTTGCTCACAGTAGAGCAATTACCTAAGGACACTGTGGACGACCTTTGCACACCTATACACATAGGCCTATGTAGAAGTACATGCCCGAGCTACAAACATCAACATAATTCATCCTTCTTAGAAATTCGAGCCACCTTATTTTTCCTTTTTTCAATTTCCAATTTTAGAATTTAGTGTGCCTTCTTTTCTAGACAAGAAATTCAATTCACCTAGTTTCTCTCTTGTATGACAGTTTTGAGTTAAAAACCTTTTTCCCTTTTTTATTTTACCCTTTTTCCACTTCAGCTAAGCGGTCGAATTTGTGGAGGAAAAATAGGGAAAATTTCTAGGAAAATGTGAGAAAAATTAGGAGGAGAATTTCTAGGAAAATGTGAGATAATGGAAGAGAAAAATTAGGAGGAGAATTTCTAGGAAAATATGAGATAATGGAGGAGAAAAATTAGGGAAACAAGTGCAGAGAAATCAGGAGAGATTTTAGGGAAAAACACATGAGCAAAGAGAAAATAATAGGAGGGGAAATAAATTTTCTCAAGTTCCATGTCACTATTGACTCATCCAATTCTAAGCCACATGTACATCCTCAACTGTTTCCACTTGCCCACCCCTTAGACTGCCACTTCATGCCACGCCCAAACTACTAAAAATAGAAAATTCTCAGAATCGGACGAACCCACCACCACCAGACTCATAACTCAATGGGCAGTTCAAATATGTAATCGCTAGTGCCTGGCTCTGACTGCTAAAAATAGAAATTTTTCAGATGTGGATGAGAATGACACCATTGGATTCAGAACACAGTTGGAAACCTAAATGTGTAATTAGCCTAAAATGCAACCATTGCTGAAAGCAGAAGGTAATCGAAATCACATGTAAGTATACTCATTGGATTTGTCTTTCAGTAAGAAATCCAGATCGCAATCAGAATCAACATGCAAGCACTGCTGAAAACAGAAAGTGCTTGCATGTGGCCTGGAAGTAGCTCATCAAACTCAGAATCTTGCGGATTCAAATATATCATTATATCTGACATGTGAGCCTCCAAATTCAACTTGCTAAAAATAGTAAATGCTATGCATGTAACCCAAAAAGGCCTCATTGGAATCCTGAGTTCATAACTCAGAAAATGTGATCCATACTGTTGTACAATCCCTCGAACTCCCTCTCCTGGAAAGTAAGGAACCTGCTGAAAGTAGCAACTCTCTCAAAACTGTGAAAAAATGTGTCTCAATCATTCATTGAATCAATCCTATGACTAGTCATCCTGGGAACCTTCCCCAGCCTCTATCTATGTCAATTTGTGAATGTCCAGTTGAATGAAATGTGCTAGTCCTTAACCCTATAAATTTGTAAGGGGCAAAATCAGGGGTTAACAGGTTTAATATTAGGCTGGCCCACTCATAAATTATTACCTTTTTTAAAATTGCGTTCCAAGTGTCCGATCCAATCCGGTTCTTATAACACTGCTTCAATCACCCCCTATCTTGGCTTGGCGATTTTTTCCATCAACTTGCAATTTTTTTGCATGTTTTACAATAAAATCGTGATTTATTCACCCTTGAAAAAACTGTCGATATTTTCGGCCAAAAAATTGGCCAGTCCAAAAAATTGTGATTTCCCTAGACTTCATATGGCATAGACTTTAGCTCAATTGAATGTTTTGGACCTTTTGGTCTTCACGTCACAGGCTACAGCTAAATTATCATTTTAAAACTCATACAAATGACCTATTTTGTAAACATAACTCTTTGGTCATGTTGACAGTTGGCAGATAGCTTATTTCATTCCATAATTTAACGGTCTACTTCCTATTATATGATTTTAAAAAAAATTGCTTATGCTAGAACCGACCTTTTTGCCACTGTTAAGTCTCTGGCACAAGATCATTTTGCACATTTCCCATAGACTTGTTACTACACAGGTCCATACTGATTGGTGCTTGTCTGCTTTGACTTGCTGTTGAACTTCTCTTCAATCTTGGAGGCATGTCGATGTGCTTAGCTTTGACCCAATGCCTGAAATTGAGAAACTCAAATTCAACACAAATGTAGTGTGGAAGACCACTAAATTCTAATATACTTCAGGACCAAGTTATGTTTTATGTTGTGAACATCCAAACAAGCGATCAAAAAGTGAAACTCATCATTGTAGTCCTGAGCAATCTAGTCTTTCCACTAGTACAAGAGATGCCATTTATTATTGATCATCACAGAGCTTGAGGGGATAGAACTCCATGAGCATAACCTCCACAAACTTGGCCTAAGTAAGAATCAGGTCATCGTCCTCAATGTGATATCTGTTGAGTGTCTCCCTCCGAGAAATCACTGAAGAAGCAAATCTTAAAGATCACAAAGTTGACCTTTTCTTTTCACAAAGAGAGATGACTCTAATTGTTGCAACCAATTATACAAGGATCAATTTCAATCTTACCTCGAAAAAAAAGTCCAGATTGACTTGAACCTTGAAAGGTGATGCATTGTGAAACAAAGGGTTTATCGAAGAACTCATGGTTGGAATAGGACCAAGTTGCAACATTAAGTCACAGAACTAGTTAAAAAGTGAAATCCTCTATTTTTCCAAAGCCTCATCCAAGAGATGTTGCATCTCTGCAAAATCTTTTGAGGGTAGTTAGGTAGAGTCTAACATTCCTGTAATCACACCTCTACCAAGTGACTAGTCCAAAGTAAAACTCTTATGAAGAACACTATGCACTACGTCCAAATTTTTTCCAAAATCCAGTGGGCCAAAATGCAATGTTACAAACAAAGCCCACTCAACTTACCCATCTAACTTGCAAACCAAGGTTGGCCCTGGATCAAATCTTGCCAAACTTGCAAGTTTCTTGACATTATTATTTGCAATACAGACATCACCTAAAGATCTCTGGGATGTCAGTCATTCAATGTGTGACAAAACAATTGAGAAATAGTTAACAAAGCCCATGGCTTTGGCTGCTAAATTTTAAATATGCACAGAAAGTATTGGAAGCCAGCCATGTTTATTATTTCTCATGTTAGATGCCTTCTGCCAACGCCTACTAGGCTATTAGTAGCTTGAGAAAGCCTTGTGCAGTTTTCTCTGGGCAAACATAGACGGATGCAAAAGTTTCCGTAGTGTTACCTGGAAGCCTTGTGCAGATTTTTCTGTAGTGTTACCTGGAAGCCTTGTGCAGATGGAGGCAAAAGTTTCTGTAGTGTTACCTGGAACTTGTAATGCACTCCAAAAGATTGGGGAGGTGTGGGGATCATTAAGACTCGTACACAAGCAAATGGTGACATCTAAGTAAAAGAACCTCATACAGCCAACATGCATCCCAGCCTCAAATTAAAAAACTCAGTTATGAGAAGCTTATCCTCTAAAATCTAATGCGACATATGTTAGAAAGAAGCATACAAGATTCTCCAAAAGTAAGATTTCTGACATGTTCTTTTGCACATAGGTCAAAAACATGTTTAACTAAAACAAGAAATATGTGGAATTCAAAAGCAAAAAGTATCACGCCATCTTGATTCAACCTCATGTCGAAGCAGTGCACTTTGGGCTTGTAAAGCCGCCACAATAGAATCAACAGCTTCTGCTCCTCCATGATTTCGAAGTGCAAACAGTGCAGCATAGCGCTCATACATCCCTTTCTCTTCATCCAAAAGCACTTTCCTTACATAGACAGAGACAAAATTTAAGAACTGAGAACAGAAACCAAATCACAATGCAGGCGTCTTTCACCAGAGTGGTGTTATAAATCAACCAGCAATGTACCTGAGTTCCTGCACACTAGATTCTGAGGATGCTGGTGCTGCAGGATCCACAGACAGGAAAGGGGACCTCTCATCTGTGCTTCTCTCCTTATCTGCAGATTCATGTTTCTTTTGCTCTAATCTTCTGAGTGCCAATTCACACGTCTCTCGGACCTCCTGTGCTGGATCCATCTTTAAACTGTTTTGTAAAAGAGGAATGTTATCATCCAAACCAATTGCTCCAAGGGCCTCTGCGGCCTGTATTTACAAGCCCATGTCTGAGAAATCAGCTGCAAATTCTCATCATATAAAACTTTTCAATTTCATTTAAACCTAATCTAGGGTTAGATACCATGAAGAAAATAAATCAATTATTCACTGCATGTGTTATATTTGGATTTGGATAAACTGTCAGGCACATAGGGATGAAAAGAGAATATATAAATATATCAAAAAGATTGAAATAAAAGTAAGTGCACAATAAAACCTCACTTGAGCACAACAAGAATCAATGCATCATATGCACAATCTATCTCTGTTTAAAAAAAAAATTCTACTGAAAACTTAGGTAGGTGTTCAAAAGTTTAGACAACGTAGCATGTATTGATTGTGTACAAAAGGAGTTTAATTACCTAAACAATGAAATTTTCAAATTGGCACAAATTGACATGCTTATGCAAGAGAACTATATAAACAGAGAGATTGCAATATATTAGTATGCACAGGCTAAGCCAAACTAACATTCTTCCAGCCTCTTTCTGGTTTGTCAGTTTCCTCTTTCAATATCTCTGCCAACTTGTTGTTTTCCTCTACTCTCTTTCAAGGTCAAAAATTGATCTGTCACTCTTATATTTGCATAGTTTCTTGGAAGCTTTCAGCTGGTTAAGAGTTAAGTTCATTTTGCTGCAATAGATATCCTTACATATGAGCACACTTACCAACTTTACTTTGTTTCGACTCCTCTTAGTGTTCGGTTATACTCTTCAAAATTCTTCTGTCACGTTCCCTTCAATGTTCCTTTTCATGGGCAGGTCCCCGTAGTCCAATGGATTCCGAATTGGAACAAGACAGCTTCCCCAATAAGCATCTGCTGGGTATTTTTTTGGCAAATTGTGGAATTTCTGCAATCAGGCCAGAATTAAGGAGTAATTTCAACAAACAACCTACATATAGACATTCTGTGTGGACAGGGAGGAGTGAGGAGTGACTACAAACTTGAACCATGATATGTTAGAATTCTTCGCCAACATCATTAATGTTCACGGTTTTTGAAGGTGATGATACAATAGTCTTGCTTGTATACTTTTGCTTATTATTATGGTTCACATATGGATCTAATTTTAATCTGTGTCTGTAGGTCTAGGAGCATGAGGGTTTCCGTGTGCCATTTTATTGTATCTCATTAGAAACTGAGAGTGTATAAATGTGCTTGAATGACAAAAACAAAGGCCGCAGGAAGCAAAGGAGGACACAACATCTAATTTACATCCAATTAGGGAGAACTAAATGCATCTGGTGAGAAAAACATATATAATTTGAAAGAGGGAGATGTAGAAATTTGGTGTGTAGACCCAACGGTTTCAAGTTTAGTGATTCTTTATCAAGTTTAATGCCACCTGGAAGTTACCACTAACTTCCCCTCAAGCCTAGGGACAATCTCCCAAACATCATTCTTCGTGATGGAAACACTCTTCCACCATGGCATCCCTCCAGACCTACTGCCTCCTCATAGCTAGAAGGCTCAAATTCAACAACACTGCTCACCATAGCCAAATAACTACAAAATCTCTTTGTTGCTCTGCTCTCCCTAACAATCCTCTTGGGAGGTCCCACTGACTCTTGTGCTTCTTTCAGGGTCTCCTGAAGCCATCTTGGATTCCTCTTCCCTGAGGTGGCCTCTTCTATTGGTGTGGTTATCTCCCACTCTGAAGATCATGACCTTGAATGAGATGCACCTGTGGTAGATGATGAACCTGTACCTTGTGAACCTGTGTTGTGAACCCATACTCCGTGACCCAATCACCTGTGTACTGGTAACTCCTAAAGCCTATGATCCTCCTAATCCATGTGGTCCTAAGACATGTGGTGAACTCCCCTGTTGTGGAGTCTATTGCTCTATCTGATCCAAGTCTCGTGACCTCCTCAAGGCTCTATCCTCCTCAAATATCACATCCCACCTCACAACTTTCCTCTGTGCAGGAATGTATATATGATAGGCCTTGGAGGTCTTGCTATACCCCACAAATATACCCTTGTCAGTGGTGGGTTCTAACTTTGTCCTCTTCTCCTCAAGGACATGTGAATAAGTTAGGCACCCAAAAATCTTGAAGTGACCAATCTCAGGCTTCTTCCCAGAAAAAGCCTCCTCAAGAGTCTTGCTTCCCAACACTCTATGTGGACTCATGTCCTACAAATATACTGCAGTGTTGCACGCCTTGACCCAAAGAAAGAAGAGTAGCCCCTGATCATGCAATATGGGTCTAGTTACCCTAACAATGGCCATGTTGTTCCTCTTTGCAACCACATTTCACTATGGGTTTTAAGGAACTGCCCACTCCCTCTTGATGCCTGCTCTTTCACAGAAGTCATTCATCTCATTGGAGGTATACTTGCCCCCATTGTCGAACCTCAACACCTTGATCTTCTTATTTGTCTGGTTCTCCACAAGAGATTTAAACTCTTGGAACCTCTTGAAGTCCTCACCCTTGGTCTTCATGAAGAAAATCCAAGTCTTCTGGAGAAGTCATCAATAAATGTGACATAGTATTCATCTCCATTCAATGATATCAAAGACATAGGACCCCACACATTAGAGTGAATCAAATCAAGTATCCTTACTACCCTGCTATCACTGCTTGGAAAAGAAAAATTGGTGTACATTCCCAAAGCACACCCCCAGCACACATCCTGGTGCTCAATCTGAACTCTGGTACTCCTATAACAATCTCCCTTAATATCCTCAGAGCTCCATAGTGCAAGTGGGCCATCCTCCTTTGCTACAACTCACACTAATCACCAGTGAAGATAATATCGGCAATATATCGCCGAATATCGGAAATATCGCGATATTTTCGGCGAGCCGAAATATCACCGAGAAAATAGGCCTACACTCCGAGCATCAAGAGGCAAGCCTGCGTGCGATATGAACGAAAGGGAGGAGAGTGAGCAGTTTTCTCACATGCCTTCTTTTGAAATAGATCCAATCCAATTGATACTTGCCTTCTGACTCGCCTTCAGGAAGAGCGCAATATTTTTGGCTCCCGAAAATATCGCGATATTTCCGAGATATCGGCGATATCTCGGTAAAATATCGCGAGACGATATAAAATATCACCGGGCGTGTTTTGCTGCGGCTAGAAAAAGGAAAAATCGTTTTTTCTTCATTTTTGTTTCTGAGTGTTGGAGAAGGAAGGGGAAGAGTTTTGTGGTGGTTGTCAAGGAGGGTTTGAGGATCAAACAACGATTATCACCACCAACTAAGATTTTTTTATGGATCAAAGATTGAAGAATAGTGAGACAAACTTCATTTCTTCCGTTAACAGGTATGTTCTTAAAAACCCCTATGTTAATGATTTTTTCATAAATTTAGGGTTATGCTTGCTTGCCTCTTTTCCTACCAACATTTTGTTTCTTTGTTTTTTCCCATTTGCTATGATTTTCATGCCCATGAACCAATGCAAGGGTTTTCTCCATATTTGGACAGCAAGCTTCATTTTTTTTTTCAACTTTCTTATGCACCCTCTTATTGCCATTTTTCATTCACATTGCAAAATGGCAAATAATGTAGTAATTTTTTTAAATGAGGTGGTTATTACTTATTATTTTTTGTGTTGGGGGGTTTAATGCCAATTTTTTGTTTTTTTTTTGTGCCCTAGGTTTGAATTAGTTCACTACAAATGTCAAATGTGCCAAAAGCCTTGGACCCATTTTGGGAGTAAAGGGAGGCTGTTGGTGGTGCAAATCAGGCATATATATCATGCAAATTGTGTGGGACCAAGATGTCAGGAGAGGTTACACGATTGAAATACCATCTGGCTAGACTCTCTGCACATGATGCAGATGTAATGCCTTGTATGGTTTCTAGTGCGGAGGTTATACAAAAAGCTCGTGAAGCAATTGCTAAACAAGACAGAAAGAAAGCTGCTAGGGAGAGGCCAATGGTCTCAGATAGATAGCTGCTAGTTTTATTTGTTTTGCAACTTTTGCTACATATAAGTTTATAACTCATGATGATGAAATACTTTTAAAGTTTTATATATGTGATGTTATTTGTTTGAGTCCTTGATTGGACAATTATTAGGGATCAGCAGGGTATGTGATGTTATTTTGTTTGAGTCCTTGATTGGACAATTATCAAGGATCAGCAAGATTTGGTATCGCTTTTGAAGTTTGATGTATCATTTCTATTTGACATCATATATATCAGTCAAGTTGCACGAAACGGGGAAACGCGTACAAGTTTCCAAAATGAGAAGCGATACGAAGCGCGACCTCCCCAAATTTTGGAAACGGGGAAACGCGAATATATATATATATATAATAGATATATATATTTAGGACATTAAGAAATACTGCAATCATAAAGCATATATGACACATTCTAATTTATTACATTATGATAAAATTGTCAATTGTCAATGCATAAACTATAAGTCTCTAAATTTACATCTCATTTACTCATGAATGATCACATAATGAAAATAGAAATATCCAAAATTAGCCACGAGAAATTTCTAATTTCTTGTCTCGTGCTTGATTGGGAGTCTCCTCCTGCCTAGTCGAACGACCTTAGTGCTCTTGATTAAATACAAGTTTCATACCCTAGTACCCTACATGCTCTTCATTATTGGGAGTCTCCCCTGCATAGAGGGCTTGGTTCTCTTGATTAAATACAAGTTCCATACCCTAGTACATGATAAAATCCAATGGAAACATTGCAATCTCCCTAATCCTGAAATCCTGAAAAACAGATAAGTCTGCTGGATTTTGAGTGAGATCTAAAATTCTACTTTCTCCATATGAAATCCAATGAGGGCGAAACCACTCTCAAACATCCTGAGTCATTTCATGGTAATGTTAAAAATTTAAGTAAAAGGATGAAAATGAAAAATAAAGGAGAATATCACTTTTACTTTAAGAATTTAACATTACCATGAACTGCATATCAACACTAGGGCAAAAGTTCACTTTTATAACTTTAGACAGGGATCTAGAAGCAACTAGAAGTCACTCGGATAACCTAAAAATAAATTAGAAAACAAACTAAATTTAAAAAAAAAACACAAGTAAAACGTTGAAACGTGAGTCGTATGGTCCTGAAACGCGTTTCAGGCCGTACTGGCCACGTTTCAGTTTCGTGAAACGTGGCAGTACGCCCTGAAATGCATTTCAGGGCCGTACCAAACGCGTTTCAGCGTTTCGTACCCGTTTCTGTACGGAAACGCCCCCTTGCCCTACGTTTCCTGCAACATAGCCTCTGGGGCATAGTTCTAGGGCCGACTGGAGGTGTGGACAAGGGGAGGGGGAAGCTAACCCATTGTGGATCCAATGGACAATTGTGGACCCAGATGGGAAAAATGATGAATGGGCTTGTAATGAGTGGAAGAGGAGTAATGTATTCAGTATTAGGAAGCGGGACCACGCGACCAAAATCAAGGTTTTCCATGTAGTGCCATCCCTAAAGCTCTATAGCTAATAAAGGAGATCCCACAGGACTAGGATACAAGGTTAACCATCAAATTGGGTAGAGGAGACAAGAGTATAGACCTAGTCCACTCTTTCCGCTAAATCCTTGCACCATCCATGGCCATAAGGGTTGATGATAAGTAAACAAAAATACCCAACTACACAATGAAAAGCCATATCTTGGGGGTTGGAAGGCCCACCTTGAAACATACGATCATAACAGATGAGTGAGGGACCACATGGCTGGCGGAGTAATGGCACATCGAGCTATTGGTGGCTACAAGAGGTTGTTGGTTGCCGACTGAGGACCATCTAGGAGAAAATTTTCTCCTATGGATATCAGCCACAAAGTGGTGGGTAACAGTGCCTAGACCTAAGGACAAGTCTGTGGTCACCTCAAAATGGATTTACAAAATTAAACATGGAGCTGATGGAAGTGTTGAAAAATATAAGGCCAAGTTCGTAGGTCGTGGCTTCTCTCAAAAGGAAGGAGTGGACTATGATGAAATATTTGCACCAGTTACTCAATATACCACTATCCGATCTATTATTGCTCTCGTTGCAAATGAAGGATGGAGCCTACATCAAATAGACGTCAAGACCGCTTTCTTGCATGGCTCACTTAAGGAGGAAGTCTACTTGGAACAACCTCAGGGGTTTGAAGTACAAGATAGAAGGATACATGTTTGCTGATTGAAGAAAGCCCTCTATGGGTTGAAGCAAGCCCCTAGGGCTTGTTACAAAAGGATTGACAATTATCTCGTGAAGCTAGGATTTACTAGAAGCTATGCTGATCCAAGCCTATACTTCAAGGTTGAAAAGGACATGCCTCTTATTTCGGTCCTTTATGTTGATGACCACTTTCTAACCGGTGCAGACCATCTCATTTATCAATGCAAGAGGGAGTTGACTTCTGAATTCGAGATGAAAGACCTATGACTAATGCATTACTTCCTAGGGCTGGAGATTTGGCAAAAGCCAAGAGATATTTTTCTTTCTCAAGGAAAATACATTGTGAAGCTGTTAGAAAGATGTGGGATGGTGGAATGCATGTTTGTGACTACTCTGATGGAACTAAACTTCAAGAAGCTATGTGGAAGTGATGTTGGGCCCGAATTGGCAAACCCTTCTAAATATAGACAAATTGTGGGGGCCTTGATGTTCTTGGTAAACTTCTGACTGAACATATGCTTCACTGTAAATACTGAGTCAATATATGGTTGAGCCTCATCACATACATTGGGTTGTTGCAAAAAATCTCTTAAGATATTTTCGTGGCACTATCAACTATGGACTGCGATACACTGCTGGGAATTTGAGGCTACATGGATATTCTGATGCTGACTAGGCTGGTAGTGTGGTGGATAGAAAGAGAACGTCCAGATGTTGCGTCCTTACTTGGATGAGCAGGAAGCAGAAATCAGTTGCTCTAAGCACTGCCAAGGTCGAATGTATTGCAGCTAGTATGGCCTGTTGTGAAGTTGTTTGGTTGAGGAAACTCTTCTATGAGCTACTTGAGCACGTGATAAATACCACCGTGATCTATTGTGACAATCAGAGTGGGATTTTCCTTTCAGAGAATCTCGTGTTCCACGACCGCTCGAAGCATATTGATATAAGGTACCACTTTATCTGGGATATGGTACAACGGGGAGCAATAAGGCTCCAACACATCAGGAAGAATGAACATGTTGTTGACATCCTCACGAAGCCTCTTGGTAAGGTCAAGTTCATTACCTTCAAAGAGAGGCTGGGACTCGTGGAAAGACCCTCCCATGAGGGTCTTACTTGAGTTGGACATTGAGCTCTAGGAGCTCCTAAGGGCTTGAGGTACTTCTTGGAGCTATGTGTGACCACAGGGTGAGTGGTTCACCTTCACCTATAGGTACACTGTGTATAGAGTGAGTGGTTCACCTTCCCATGTGATACCCCATGATGATATATGAGAGGATAGGGTGAGTGGTTCACCTTCCCCTATGGTGGTTGACATGTGTGTAGGGTGAGTGGTTCACCTTCCCCTATGATGAATGACATATGCCTAGGATGAGTGGTTCACCTTCTCCTATAGCATATGAGCATATACATCCTACCCTTGCAGTCTGGAACTCTTGGGAAGTACCTCTCTTTCTGGCCAATGAGTTGGGAAAAGAGGATAGGGACCATACTGGCCAATGAGTTGGGAAAATAGGATATGAACCATAGCACTACAGATGGACGCATCGTGTATTGTCGTACTCCCTATGTCTAGGATGCATGATGTTCAACAACTTGATCACTCAGGATCAACTTTCAAGTTAGATTAGGGTTCTACACCTGGTTATGTCGTCTCACTTTTCTCACTAGAGAGTGGCAAGGTCTTGTGACTCACTCTCGATCGATTCTTCTTATTATCTATATCAAATTTTAGCAAAGATGAGATGAGATGCAAAGATTATATATGATGACAAGATGGCATGATGATGGATGGATTGGTGAGTGGAGTTCTCCCTAGTTGAGAGGGAGTGTTAAATTGTGTAACTAGGGCCAAATTTCATTTTGGACAGCTTATTTGATGAAGATAGTTATTTCATTGCATTCCTCTTTTTGAGAGAACCAAAATTGACCTAAGGTTCACTGAAATCGGACAAGGAGAAATATGTTTTTGAGGTGAAGCCCACACATGTGCAATTTGTCACGGTTGGCCACACTATCATATAGGCTCATGAAACCCAAGGGACATGTCTTTTGACCCACATTGACTCATATAAATAAGAGTGACCTCAAATCTCATTTTGTATCATCACAACTCAACATATCTTCTCTCTCCTCATCTGATTGGGTTGTACAAGTTGCAGACAACTGTCTTTCTCTCACGTATGGATTTCAGGATGCTTCTTTGACTGCGTTGACTTTTCTGTTTTAGTTGAAGTTTGACCAGCGTTGACTGAGGCTCTTTTTGACCTGTTTTAACTCTGATTTCTGGAGAAATAATTCTGTTTGGGTAGGCCGCATTCGCTGGCATAGAAACCAAGGATTTATTTGCACTTTGACCTGTGTTGGCCTTAGGGTTGACTTCAGGTTGATCGAGTTTGACTGCTGATCTGTTGATTGTTTTGGGCTGACTTTGACCAGCAAGGAAGAGCAAATATGACTGGGTTTGACTGAGCTACAAGTGGACTATCTTCCTGCTGTGTTGACCTCTGTTGACCAATGGTTAGGGAAGAATTTCATTGCTATTGACTGAGGGCAGAATTGCAAATTTTTCAGGGCTGTTTTGGACAGTGGTATTGGATCATCAATTGGCAAGTCAATTTTAACTTTGACTTTGTATAATTGTACTCTCACTCTCTGCTGAACATTTGGTATTTATAATAAGAAGAATTGATCAAGGGTCTTCCCCATCTTGGGGTTTTTCCTTGGCTTGAGCCCAATTCTTGTGTTCTCTTGTCTTGGCTTGTCTTTTGCAGTGTATTGTTTATGTTCTATCCATAGTTAGTGTCAATGTGATTAATGGTTAATGTGATTGCTATTGGAAAATAAGTGGAAATTATCATTGGGCTAATAAAACGACATTGAAGTAATTGTTGCAAGCATAGAACATACCATTGTTATCTAAAATTAACAAGTGCAGGTTCGTGTTTTGCTTAAATGTTTGTCTTCAGTGTTCCCCATGCACGGTGGTTGTATGCTATTTTTATCCAGAAAGTTGTTACATATAGAATAGTCTATTACGAGGTTGCTAAATCAAGATCTACTGTTAGTGATTGCATATATGTTATTAGGCAATAGAAAGACATTGAGAGGAGAGTGTCATGTCCCTTCTCAAACACATTTGTAACAGGGTGCTGCTACACAATTTTGCACAATTTTGGCTAAGGAAGGGATCCCATAATTTTCGACTTAGGGACTTAGGAGGCAATTCGACTTTATTTGGTTGCTAGTGGAATGTGGGGGCCATCCACATGAGAGTTCGAATTGGCCCATTCGAATAGCGTGGAGGGGAAGTCGAATAGGTGGATGGAGGGGCCCACATGAGGCTAGGGAGGCCGAAGGAGTTATAAGGAGAGAGCAACTCTCTTTTTGGATTCATTCTTACACCTTGCAGTCAAAATTACTTGACTGGTCGCTTTGTTGTTTAGCTAAGTCAACTGTCTGTTTAGCCACGAATCTCTCAAGTCGGAGATTCAACCTCTACTTCGGGGGACCATCCATGCCCGCCCTAGAGAGGCAATTGCATAAGTATATCAGGAATTTCGGGAGTGTGCTACAACACTACCATTTAGCCACAACAGAGAGTGTGTATTTCTGGCTAGCTGGAGAATACGCAAGGGGAGTTTGGAGCTATCAGTGATCAAGCATTTGCTGGGAGAGTTAGAGGATTGGGAGAGCAACAAAGGGCCAATCTTTTTTGCGAGTTTGGAGCCAACATCCCAGCAGTCCGATTTACAGTTACCTGGGCTTGCGCAGAGAGTAGGCTCACGTGGGAGTTGGAGGAAGGAATTGTAGAGCTAGAGCTAGCCGGGAGAAGTAGGAGATCACTTGGAGGGCCATTTGAGGAGGATTGCTGGAGTTGGGAGAGCAAAGATTGATAGGATCAGTCACAGCAACAAAATTCGGAATTGGAGGAGGGCCAAGCTGTGAAGGGTCAATTTTTGAAAGTTGGAACCAAGGGAAACCCTTTTTGGGTTTTTCTAGGTTTTGGGCAAGGATCACACTCCTAAATTTATAGAATTTTCTCGGTAGATCTAAGGGGTCAAATAGGGGTCCCAACTCAGTGAGCAGCTAGAGGAGCTAAGGGGAATTTGGGCCAAAATTCCGAGGTCAACATTTGGCCAATTCTTTCGTGGGGTTTTCTAGGTTTAGGCCAAGGAGCAAGGAGTTGAAATCTCATAATTTTATGAGCATGAAAAGCAGTGATTCCAACCCTTCGAAGTCAACAGATCGAGCAATTTTCTGGGGCAGCACAATTCAGTTTGGTGCAACAGTTGTAGCAGCCTTCAGTTCAACATTTTCTCACCTGGGTTTTGTCATGCTTGTCCATGGAGACAAGTGCAGGTGCACCATTCTATTTTACTATTGTATTTGCTCATGAAAAAGTAATAAAATGGCTTAGCAGTTCTCTATTTCCATTGTTTCCATGGGTGCTTAATGTATATTTCGTTTTTCTGATCGCTGGATTGTTTGCATGTTTTGTATATTACTTACATTCATGTTTAGGAGCATTACGGCGGTATCAGAGCCATCATCTTGGCTTAGCTTATGGGAAAGATTAGAATCAAACAACATGCCAGTCACCTGGAATGAGGTGGTGAGGATACAACAAATGATGATTGATGTGGGGAAGAAGTTGATTCATTTCCTCAGATGGGAATCCAGACATGATTACAACTGATGTGGAGTTATTGGGGGAAAACTGGAGGGAATTCTAATCATTGTGTCATGGCATTTAGAGGTCTCTCTCTTTTTGGGAATTCTGTGAACTAAGGGGTATGCATAAACCAATGGAGATTCAGTGGGATTTTGCAGGGATGATGAGAAGTATTATGAAAAAAGATGAAAGGGTAGTTGAAGGGAACATGGTTGGCAAAGATATAGTTGAGCATAGACCCCTTGATGAGGCGTCATCCATTGATGAGGTATTTGGGGTTGTGACCGAGTTCTCAGGTGATAACAATGCACCATAGGTTGGTGAGGAGCCAGAAGACAACTCCATTATTGTTGAGAGTCAATAGGTATAGAGGCCTCCATATCTATGAGGGAGTTGCCAGACGACAGTCACCTACAATTGGTTGGTAAGCATATTGTGCATATTGGGTTGTCTATGGAGGAGCAGTCGAAGGCTCATGTCGAGCCTGCGATGGAGGAGGATGTGCAACCATCCTTTGGGCTAGCCATTGATGAGGGGCAACATAGAGGTCACACATTGGATTTTCAACACAGTTCACTTCAGAGGCCCACTGGCGGGGTCTATAGCGTTATCAACCCACCCTTACGTGTTGGATTGAGGGAGGCTGAGTTATCTAGATGTACCGAGGGGGTGGACAGGTTAGCAGGATTGAGCTGAGCATGATACCACATCAACTTGGAGGGCTTGTTCCTTCCACAGTGGATTACACATTCGATCTCTCCTTTGGGATTGGATGACGAGAGGTACTAAGCTAATACTCGATGGAGCAGTTTAGGCAGTTGGATACATCCATGCCCACATTTCAACACATGTCAATAGAGGCTGTTAGAGTCGGTCTGGTAGCCCTCCATCAACGATCAAAACTCTTTGCATTTGCATAAGTAGGTGTCTCATCAGTGTCATCTCACTGCATTCCATTAGGCATGCCATAACCCTGATGGGGGAGCTGGTGTCTTTATTCCCCTCTTGGCACTGCTGGATCAAGTTGTTTCAGTCAATAAACTCTTTCAAGGTTACTTGTCTTAAGGTCAAAAGTCCTAGGTCTAGGGTTTAGGTCCAATTTGTCTTTGAGGTCATGTCTTTAAAAGTCAATAAATGCACTGCAGGCCAGAGGGATGAACTATCAAAGTATTTCTTCAAAAGATTTCATCTTGTGTAGTTAATTTTTACCTTGGATTTAAAAACCCTGTTTTTAAAGCCAAGGTCATTTGTCAAAATTTTGTAAAAATTGTAAAAATTCAAAAATTCTTTGAAAGGCAACACGCAACCCTGGTCCCCTTTGCCAAGACTCTTCAGAAGCTATCCCTGAAAAAAATTATCAAGGAAAGACATCAATTCAACCAATTTCAGGACAAAAGGAAACCAAAAAGTCAGCAACATTCAAAGTTTAAAAAGTGTCATGGAAAACATTAGAAAGAGGGTTTTGACATGAAATAAATTCAAAACAAGGCTATAAAGTCTCTCTCTCCCTCCATCAAGCTTCATTGTGCCTTCAAGCAATAGAGCAAATCGTTTTTAAGAGCATTTGGGCGAATTTGGTAAAGTGTGAAGGCGCGCGACCCGTCGAGACTGGCGCGCGACCCATCAGGCGAGCGCGACCCATCAAGGCACCCCCGCAGTGTAAATTTTATACGGGCGCGACCCGTTAAGTGCGCGCGACCTGTTGGGCAGTGCACGCGACTCATCAGGGTTTCCTCCACAGAAAATTACCAGCAAGCTGCCAAGCGACCACAAATTGTTCAAGCTTGTCAGGTAGGCCTTCAATCATATAAATTATGGTTTGCTAAAGCTTGAAGAAGATCATGATAATATTTTAAAAACCTTCATTTGCAAGTAAAGACTCCATGTGCTTTTGCTTGAAAATATCAAAGTTGCTAGGGTTTGTTTTGCTGTTTTAAGATATTCCTTTTCATTCCTATTGTTCCTACATTTTCCCACCTCCCATTTCTTACTCCCTTATCACTGTTATTTAATTTCCCTACCAAAAATATTAAGAAATAAAAAAGCAAACCCTAAACCCTACCTCCCATAACATCCTTGCAAATGAAATTGTATGATGATGTATATGTCATAATTCTTCCCCTAAACTCCCTGTTTCATATATTTTTCCCAATTTCCCTTCCAAGTCTCCCTTCCCTAACATTTCCCTTGTGCTACTTGTCCCCTTGAATGAACATTTCAAAATAGTTAAAACAACAGATTTTAAAGCAGAAGCAGCAGTACATTTTAGCCACTTTGCTCCTGAAACCATGTCAGAAACCGAAACCGACTATGAGCAAAGTGATGACCATGAGTCAGCTTCAGAGTTTGAGGTACACAGGAGGCCTCACAGGGGTGGTAAGAGCGGTCACCATAAGAGAGAGGAGCCCACCTCTTTGACCGATTTGCAGGCTTGTCCAATTGCAGTCACAAGTTTCCGTTACCTGTCATGTTATGAGTTTTGTGAGAGGATCTCTCAGATTCAGCATCACAGGGAGTTGCTCGATTGTTTGTTTTGCATTTGCATGATGAGCATGTGAACCTTGCAGGGGTGGATTTTACATTGACACCTGAGATGATTGCTCAAGCAACAGGGATACCAAATGTTGGAGAAGTGTGGAACAAGCGCAAAATATTGGACAATTTTCAGTACGAGCCTTACATTAAACCTGCATTTATGAGACTCGTGACGGGTGTATTTCCTTTCAGATTTTTGAGGAATGAGTATGCTCCTTTGATGAGGCTTATCATGCGCTATTTCACCTGTGAGGGCAGATTTTCACGTGTGTATTCATACCATATTCGCTTGTTGATGCATTTCACACGGGTTCGGATGATGAACATCCCTGTTTTCTTGTGCCAGAATATTGAGAGGATGGTGCCCTTGATGCAGAGGAAGAGCCCAGCACAACAATATAGGAGCCTCTATCATTATGGTTTGATTCAGCTTGTGGTCATACATCAGTTGGCTCAGCATGGCATCCCATGGGAGTAGTTTATCTCTCATGAGTTTTTCACAGCACCACCACCACATCCTGAGATTGTTCATGAGGAGGGAGGACCATCACAGCAGCATGATATCCCTGAGACTAGACATGTCAGCTCTCCTCCATTGGTCACTTATCAGAGAGGTCACAGGGCCTTATTTGCAGCAGCTAGGCGAGTATTTTCTCCACATCAGGTGGAAGGGGTCTCGCTTTCTTCATCAACACCGCGAGTGTTATCTCCACACCAGGTGGAAGGGGCCTCGCTTCCGAAAGCAGCACAGGTATTAGAGAGGGGCAAGCAGCCCATGATTGAGGAGGGATTGTCAGGTGATCCAGATATTGACATCATTGATCTTGACGCCTGTTCTCCTAGCTCAGAGCTTAAGGAGATCATCCGAGAGCAAAGGACTGAGAATGAGTCACTGCACAAGAAATTGCAGATGGCAAAATGGATAATTAACTATTTAGAGCAGCGCAACAAACAGTTGGAGGATGAGCACGAGCTTTATGAGCAGCAAAAGATTCGTGAAGACCGGGAATTGGCCCGTAGGAGACCCGGTGATTTGACACCCATAGATCGAGAATCCATGCTTATTCGAGTGAACACTCACTTGGAGAGGTTGTTGGCGAAAGCTAATAGAGACAAAGATATGCTCCGCCACATGAAGAATCATTATTAGGCCCGCATGCACGTGTGCAAGGCGAAAATGAAGGTTCTCAAGAGAAGATTGGCCAAAGCACTAAAACGGAGGGAAAGGCCCGATCCACTTCAGATTTTGGTTGATGCCACCTTGAGGGAGCATGGCACTCAATGACACACCCCCAGCTCAAAATGCGGACAATTTGGAGCAATTTTGGTCATTTTTGAAAATTTTTGTCAAAAACAGGTTTTTGCTCCCAACGCGTAGCGCGCTGGGCGCTACGCTTTCGTTGGAGAGGTCAAATTCAGGAAAAGTTTGCATTTTTGGATTTTTCATGACAAAATACAGCTGCTCAGTCATGGCCAAGAAATTTCATGAATATTTGAGCCCCCAAAAGGTCAAAAAACAAGCAAAAAATGACATTCTGCCACTTTTTGGACACACAGGAAGCAATCTTGGGAGATTGCAATTTTGGAGGGGCAAATGGTCACCAAATGGAAAAATTCCACTTGGGCTGGAAATTAGACATCCAGAACTTTCCAAAAATCCCACTTGGGCCTCATTTGGATGTCGGGAAGTACCTCAAAATTTGGCCTGAAAGGCGCGCTACACGTAGGGGAAATTGGGCAGTTTTTCACTTTCAGCTCAGGACAACGCAGCTTTTGACCAGTCTTGACTTTTCATGGGATTTTTCACCCTCTTTGATGTAACTAAATGTAATTTCATGATTAACATGGCTCTTTTTACCTATTCTAGAAGATTCATTCACAAAATAGCAAAAAAATAATGAATGAATTGGTTTCCAAGTTTATAGAGGCAAGTTGTTTTGATTGCCTAGTTTGTAGTGCTCAGTTTAGAATTGGTTGAAACAACTCCTAGAAGGAGGAGCTCGACTCCTAGAGGTTAGGGAATGGTTTGGCTTGCTCTATATATGTAATTTTTCATTCAGTAGCAGAGGTTGGACTCTTAGGATAGTTTTGAGACTATATTGTACATATTTTATCAGCAATTTGGCAAAGGAAGACCAGGGTTTTGCAGCACTACTTGGATCCATGTGGCTTTATGTCTTGATGGTGTGTTTCTTTCAGTTCTTGTAAGTTATGTATGTGCATCATTATCTTTATTAAATCTTCTCTTATTAAGCAAATGAAGTGTTAAGGTAGAATCCATGAAACTGCCATGCTCTGCCTTTGAATTTGTTTAATATTCTATGTTTTCTTCAGTTTAAGATGAATCCTTGAGACCCCTTTCTCTCCTTAGCCTCTCACCGGTCTGATCTATCTATCTCACCTGCTTTAAGGCATCAAAACAATTGTCTATATTTCCCCAAGTGGACCTCTTCATAAACTGTGCTTCATCCCCGTACCCAAAATTGTCGTTCCGTTGATTTCAACAAAATCATAAAAAATCAATCCTAAACTCTTTGTACTTAATACCTAGCCTAAAATCAGTCATCAATTTGGTCATCTCGAGCCTTTTCAATTATCTTTTGCCGAGTTTGACCCGGAGAGAGCCCTCTCCTGTCCTCGTAGGGCTAGCTACGAGGTTGAGCGTGGTTTGATGTGGCCTTGAGTCTTGCCTTATTTCAGCCTAAGGCGGATTTGAGCGCTAACATAGTGGCGACCATACTGGGGAAAAATCTTAAATGGTTTGCTTGTTGATGAGTTTGTTTCACAAGTCTTAGACGGAGTCTGAAGTCATGCCAGGTAGCTTTCGAAACGCTCTTGCTATGCATAAGCGAAAGTAGATAAATGCTGCTTCAATCGATCTACGGTTAGCTTGCGGAACTTTGACATGCAAATCACCCCAGTACCTTTGATCATTTTAGACCTTTGGATGATTGAGTCTAATAAACGATTGGCCGAATTACCTTCATTCTTTTGATCTCGTGATAAATACACTGGCTTCGAAAAGACATACAAGAGCTAATCCAGATCCGAATCCACCTTCTATTTATGAAAATCCAAATCTGATTTGAAAATTCCTCCGCCAAGAAAGCTCGGCGACTCCATTGGTTAAATCTCATTCATGTCCCGCACTTATTGAATACCTTGATGAACTTCCTTTCGACACAAGGTTTGAATTGTCATTGTTCAAGACTAAGTTCGAAAACGCTCTCGATTCTATTGTTCCAAATCCTGACTTCGCTGCAGCTCTTGAATTTGAAAGGCATAATAAATTAATTGACATTTTTATCTTGAGACACCTTCAGACCACCATCCAAGAAGCCAATCTATCTGAGTTTTTAGAAGCCATATCTGCAAACATTGGATTCTCCGTCAAAGCATCTACCTCAAGGATTCCTACTGAACCGCCTTTCATTCCTACCATTCCTTTGCAGCCTATAATTACCTATTCTGAATCTACAGCTAATTCCCCTTCTTCATCTCACATTGCTTCTCCTCCGCATACTCTCCATACAGTAGCAGCATCCACTTCGCCAACAACACCGAGAGTAAATCCACCAAGAGCAATGGCTGCTCGCTTTGCACCTCTTGCTTTACCTCAGCAATTGCATGATATGCCAGCGGATTACCAAAGCAAAATTCCTTTATTTGATGGCACTCCTCAAAGTGTTCCCACTTAGCAGCACATAGACAAAATGACAACTTTTTATGATTTATATGAAATTGATGACGAAGATGTAACTATGCGATTGTTTGTGCAAACATTTGGAGGAGAAGTAGGAAAATGGTTCAGAGGTTTGGGAGCCAGAAGTATACCTACCTTGGCTGAGCTTCAGAAGTAGTTTCTTGATCGTTGGGAACCTAGAAAGGATTCGCTCCAGATTAATGCCGAGTACAATAATATCAAGCGAAATCCTGGTGAGTCAGTCCAAGATTATATTATTAGGTTCAATACAGTTTATAATGCTATCCCTGATGATTTAAGACCATCTAGAAAATCAGCTCTTCTTAAATTCCCGGATGGCTTCGATTCGGAGATGGCTTACTCATTACGGGATAGAGATCCACCCACCCTAGAAGATATGCAAAAGATCGCTGTCAATGTTGAGGCAAATCTGAACGACAAGAGAGCACGTTTGAAGGCAAAGAAAAGAGTGACTATAAAGGAAGAATCTACATCATCAGAACCACCTTGGCTTCGCGAGATGTTCAAAAGACTCAACCTTGACAAATCAAAGCAGCAGATTCATAATCCAAATTACCGTGGCCAGCAGTAACCTCAGTACAGAATCAAGCAGCGTGAACCAAGAATACAAGAGCCAGCAACCTGTTGATGCCTCGAAAATCGCTGCAACAACATTGGGGAAACCACCCGGTCCGGACCTTAGTACAGCTCCTTTTCCGTTTGGGATAGTGGCTCCGACTGGGGATAATGGGACCAGTTTCCCAGTAATAGATAAATGGGATGGGTGAAGGATTTATAGATTACACTAGCGGTGAGCGAAAGGCTAAAACTATTAACAGAAATATAAATAAATGAAACTATCCTGGGAATCTATTGAGCTCTAAAGCGGAGCGTTTGATGTTCTGTGTCTAAAAGACAAGCATATAGATGACTGTATCTTTCCAACATAGATATTAATTCATTTAAGATTGCTGTACCTAAATAGTTAAGCAAAGCGATTGAAGCGAAATTACCACACTTTAAATATCTATATCATTGTCATACACATGATTAAAAGCAAAGGCACATCACTAAACATCCAATAGTGGAATGAATAAGATCTGCTGTTATAGCGCATGCGTATAATCAACGATAGCAAAAATAATTACATAACAATTCATATAAACGGAATGAATTCAGACATAGATAAAAATACCATATGAGCTGCGTGACACTCTCAAATATCAATCACTATGTGCAGTTCTTCCTTTAACGCAAAAACATTCTCAATCAACGACAATAGTGCACAATTGCATAAAGAAGCTTCCACATTAAATTAAGAACAACTGGTCAAGTTTCATAAAAGAATATTGACTGAAGCACAGTAGTGCAAACTTAAGTCTATTAAGTCTCTTACAAAATTTTACGACCTTTTCTAAAAACATGAAAGGGTTTATAAATACAATACTAATTTAAATATCTACTAAACAGAAATGCTACTAAATTGATATCAATAACTCTTGATCCTATTTTGGCTAGCGATCTGGCAAGCTAGAGGGTGATTCATCAAGTCGGCTGCTTTCCTTTGAATCTCAGCTGATTTATTGCAAGCATTGGCTCAACTTCGGGAGGTTTGTTGAGGCGCGAGCTGAGCTGGGCAGCATAGGTGGCATCTTGAATATCGAGAATTATACATCCGATTGCATCTGTTAAACACTTAAGGGCGGCTCTTTGTGTATGTGGCTTAATTAGGAAGAACCAATATGCTTCCAAGTTTAAACTATTAATCCCGACGATTAATCTTCCCTTTTCTTCTAACTCTGGATAACATGATTGCTCCAATGTATTTGTTGTTGTCATCTTTCCTGGTGTACATTGGGAAATCATATTTGCCAAGTAGAGAGGGTTGTTAACTAAATCAACTAGATTGCTAGAAGTTGATTTACATCTTGAAGCCACTCTCTCTGCTTTCATCACCTGAGTGTGCCATTCTGTGAAAAGTATATCCTTATATGTTTCAAGTATCCTGGGCAAATTTGCTGCTTTTCCCTGATCAGAATCTTGCCAGTCAAGATGTGCAGTAATGGCCTCTTCGGCTTGATTTAATTCTTCCCTGGCCTTCTCTACCTGCTCATTAATAGATATAGTTAACTCGCATAGTGGCTCAGCTTGAGCGATCTGTTGACACAAGAGTCTAACCTGAGATATTAACGCATTGTTTATTAATGATGCTTCTTTTCTGAATTCTGCCACTTGCGAAGCACCTTTCATCTTTTCTAGCTGTGATGACAATTGAGCGATTTGCTCATCTTTGGTTTTTATCATTTGTTCATTCGCTGCTTTCAACTGTACCAATGCCTCGGTCAATTCTTTCTGTTTCTGGATCGCACTTTGGTCGATCCTTTGCTTTTTTGCTTGCAATTGCTGGGTTAATTGATTGTTCATTTGCTGTTGTGCCAGCAACTGCTCCTCTGCTTGCGCTGCCTTCTGCTTTGTCTCGGCCAATTCCGCCTGTAATGCAGAGATTTCTTGGTCCTTATTTTTCAATAGAAGGCTTACCTCCGATGCTTTGTCAATTATTGCTGCCGAATAGGCTCCAGCATACTGTGACAACTTTGTTAGGTCATCGGAGGGGTCCAATTTCTCCTTCCATACTACATTACCCGTGACTGTTTGCTCCGGAAAGATAGAAGGTTGATCAATTCTTCGTCTTTTCCTTGATCGCTTTACAACTGCTCTATGCCTCAGGCTGTAGAAAACATCCAATGGAGGAATATCTTCTATCTGCAGAATGATTTGATCGGTGGGGTCTTTTGGAATTATCTCAACATCCTTAGAACTGGGTGGGCTGCTAGTTCCACTTAGAACCTGAGGTGAAGTAATGTCTTGCGTGTCGCTGGTCTTAGAAGTGTCTGTATCTTTTGAGCGTTTTAATCCACTGATGATAGAATCAAACTGCTGCCATTCCTGGAGCATTTTAGGGTCTGTGGTAGTGTCCACATTGACATCAGTGGTTGTCTGTTGCCTTTTCTCAGTTTGAGACTCCTTCTGTACTTGTTCCTGTTCTTTCCTTTTATGCTCCTCTTGTTCCTTCTGTTGTCTATCCTCATGCTCTTTCTTTAGCTGCTCTTCCTGCTCCTTCCTCTGCTTTCCCTCTTGTTCTTTCCTCTGCTTTTCCTCCTGCTCCTTATTATGATCTTTTGTTATAGCAAGAGGTTCCTTTAACTGTTGCCGACCAGACTCGCTTGACGATGTCGCTGGGGACGTTGCTAGTAAATCTAGAGGCAGAGTTTTCAACCTCTATTCTCTAAGTTTATTGAACTCTGTCAACCCTTCATCATTATATTTCATCTTAGCGAGTTCTTTAGCCTGACCTATGGTTTCAATTGAAGTGAACAGGTCATCAAATATATCTTCCTGATGCTTCAACTTTGGTCATTTGGCCGTTCTAATGCGCATAGCAACTAGCTTTGGATCAATGCCCTGTTTGGGATTGTGGCCATGTTAAAGATTGAATCTTTGTGGCTTCTCTCTGCATGTTTGAGATCAATCAGCGTATAGACCTCAACACCTCAAGGGAAAAGAGGGCCAGCCTTCTTTTCTTTTCTCTTTTTGAGAGTCTGTGTAGTAACTCTCAGCCATAATCTGATACGCGATTTCTCTGCTAGCAGCTTATCCTGGAACATATAAAGGGAGAACATGTGGGTTGGCTTGGGCTGCCGTAAACTCTGATATAGGTAAACTTTCTCTTCTCCAAACCAAACTTGCCACTGTGGTAAATCAAAGGAAGCTTGATAGGAAATCTCGGAATGGGTTATCAAAAATGGAAGTAGTAAATGGGCCCCAAAAGCCATTGCAGATTTGAATACAGGTGGTATTTGTAAGAAGACTTCCACAATTTTTGGTGATATATATGAATGGGTGAGGGGTCCTGTGCAGTCCACCTCCAACCGAGGACAGGAAATTCGGAATTGAAACATAATGTGTCTAAGATATATCCACTATAATAAAATGGGGGAATTTTCCTTTCAGTGACCACAGTCTTATTTCTAAAATCACGAACAACTACTGCTAGTTTATCCGAGAGAATAGTAGCCCAGTCCATAATTATACTGTTTACTGCTGCCTCCATAAGAGGAACCATTTCTATGGTAAAATTAGCAGATTCATGCAATCCCCATAGCCTACACATCATTATCCCCACATAACAATAAGGAGAAGCCAAAGAATCAACCGAGTACTTACCGGAAGATTCATGTTTGTGCTTGTTCGGATTTTGTCTCCAATCCTTGATTGGTTCGGATTCAATTTCATTTTCGCTTGCAAACTTCTCCAGGAAGGTCTTGTTATATATTTTCTCTGGCTCGGGCAAATGATACATTTGCCTTAGGTCATCTGCCTTGAATGATCCGAAAATCCTCCCATCTCTGGTGCTGAAATTTCTGTCCAAGATTGGGATTTCTTCAATCGCCCATCGCGCAACGTCTGTGTATGGGAGAATTTGCTCCCTGGCTGCTATTCTGTGAAGGAAAGAGTCGGCTAAATCTTTGAGAGTACAATCAGACTTCCGTAGTAAATCCGTACCAGCTTCTGTTACCGTCTTCTGTGGTTTCTCGGCTTCAATTAAGTCGTAAGTGCCTTGCCAAGTAACTCTGGTGAGACCCGTGCATGTAGTATCAGATATTAGGCCCTTCTTCTTGTTTACAGCAGCTTGTCCTGCGACTGGTGGAGCGGAAGCACCCGCAGTCTTCTTGGATTTCTTTCCCATCTTGCTCAAACTCCTGTTTATGAATGAATTCTGCACAGAGAGGCAATTGCGCGTAATACAGAGAGATAACAATGAAAACTTGCAAGTGACGATAACATATGAATAGGTGCTTAATAAGGTATTCTGCCTTTAAAATGGGCGCGGACACAATCCATAGAAAGATTTCAAGACATGATCCCATTAATTGGCCGTATAAAACCTGTCATCCTATAAATGCCCATTATATCGTTATTCGGGTGAATAATCCCCTTAAGCATGCAATGGACGCTTTGGCGGCTGAGCGCAAGTGATCAAGCTTTAAATATGAATGAATTGAGCTATCCCATCACTTTAACGACTTTTTATTGAAAACTGCGCTTTATCGCATCGCATCGGGTGTATGACAAGCGCGCCTTAACGATGTGTATTGGATACCGCCGATCGCCGAATGCGATATCGCATCGGTGAAAAGCACGGAGCGCATCAAGACTTAAGTGAAAGTAAACCGCCGATCGCCGATCGCCGATTACGCATCGCATCGGGGCTAATGGCATAGGGCGCTTTGAGATGTGCATTGGATATTGCCGATTGCCGATTGCGATATCGCATTGGCGGAAAGCTTTGTGCCACTTATATATATTTCTTATGTCATTGCGATATGCAATCTTGCGATCGCTTTATCGCAATGACCAAGATTCACTTTATTTCTTTAAGTAGGTTTGTTCAAAAGGGTTTTATAACATGCATTCATTTGATTATCGAACTTTTTGAACAATAAAAGTATTGATATCAATTTCACTTTAAAGGGACCCATTTCATAGGTTGATGTTTTAGGAATAAAAATGATATGAAATGGGGGGTTGTTTGCAAAGCACAACAATTGGCGATTCGCTGGAAGAACCAGTTATCTCTGGAAGAAGCAAAAATACTAAAGGTTTTTAAAAATAGAGTTTCAACTAAAAGGGGAAAATTCTGATATAACTAGATATTTATGCATTCTGAATATCATGAAACTAATTTTGCTAACTTCCTCCCTTTGCTAATTTAAAATAAGTACATTTTAAGTCTTAAATGGGCCTTTATTGGTTTATAATGATAAAAATAGAAAACCTTTCCAAATCAGCGTTTATAGTAAACTCGTCTGTCATAGGTAGAGCCTCTGCTGCCAGCAAACGTTTATAGTTTCGACAGGGATACCTTTTAACTATGTAATTGTCCATTGTCCCATCCAATTAAGAGTGTGATTATCATAATGAATTCAAAACATGTTTTCATATTTTGTTCATCTTTCTTTTTTCTGTCATTAACAAGATAAAAAGCCATTGCCCTGGTTTGGTGGCCAGCTGTTGACAATGCCATTCACTGATAGTAATCTAACTGAACAAGCTAGCTCGTGATGAGACTCCTTGTCTTGCAATTTCAAGCCATTACCCTGTTTTGGTATGCAGTATTGGTAATGTCAGTTAAACTATTTCCCTATGAACATGGTAAGAAGGCTTGTAATAAGTCCTCTTATCTTTAATATCTTATATTTTAGGATTACACTCTGAATAATCATAAACTTTAATGAATGGGATGAACAATCATTTCCTTAAGAGTCAATGGATGACAGGTTAAGAGTTGAAGATGCTGAATTTGAATTGGCTTCTATCTTTGATATTGATAACCTTTTGAGACCAATTTGAAAACAGAAAATGACTTACATTACTTCTATGCTTTGGGAGGATTTCACCAAATTTAAATTGTGGTTTCAGAATACAATGATACCTAATTTCCCAAAAATTATCCCTTTCGGTTAAAAGTTCTATTGTTTTGAAAGCAAATATTCATAATACTTCTGTGAGACAACTTTTTCAAACATAGCAAAAGGTCAATGGAAGATGCCTTTAAACTTTATTTCCTAAAAATACTACAAACTATAAAATCCTACAGAAATGAAAGGAGAAGGGGTTACCTTCTCAATTGAAGAATTTTTTTAGGATAAGGCCATTAACAGGGAGAGAATCCCTCAAACCTGCTAAATCTTGCAATACAAAGGTCGAATGGCCTACCTTCTCACAAATCTGAAATGGTCCAAGCCACAACTTCTAGAACTTGGTGTGTTTGCCCTTGTCTTCATGGGCTTTGTCCCATTTCAGAACTAAAACGCCGACTTGGAATTGTTTTGAACCTGATGAGACTGAATCAAAAGATGCTTTGATGATTTGCTGATGTTTGGCATGGGTATCCCTGGCTTTTTCTCTTTCTTCTTCTAGTTTTAAAATTTGGTCATATCTAAGCTGAATAGAAGAGGAAGGAGCTTCCTCAATGAACTGCACTAGGGCTAAAGAAGGAAGAACAAGGTTTGTGGGCAGTATTGCTTCTTTTCCATACACAAGATTAAATGGAGAGGTTCCTATAGAAGCTTTCTGTGTTATCCTATCAGCCCATAATGCAAACACTAAGGATTTGTGCCAATTTCTATGATTTTGTTCGATTGTTCGCTTGATGATTTTGATTAGATTCTTCTTAGTGGACTCTGCTAAACCATTACCCTGGGGATAGTAATTAGCAGAATACTTTAACTTAAATCCTCTCTTGATAGCAAAATCAAACATAGCATTGCCTGAGAAATAAGAAGCATTATCAAAAACAAGAGCATTTGGGACACCAAACCTGGTAATGATGAATTGATCTATGAATTCAATGATTGCTTCAAAATTTGCTGTCTTCAAAGGGATTGCCTCAACCCATTTAGTGAAATAGTCGGTAGCGGTAAGAATATACTTATGCTCTTTGGAAGAAGGTGGATTAATTTCCCCAATGATATCCAATCCCCATTGCTCAAATGGTTGTTCAATGTTGACTGGTTGCAAAGGGAAAGCCGGTTTTCGTTGTCTTCCACTAGCAGTTTGGCAATTGAGGCATTTCCT